>DWDV01001371.1:0-13419 GCA_018245615.1 Mimoniades ocyalus | reverse complement strand
GTTTAAAATGTATATGTATATATATATGTATATATATATATGTATATATACATATACATTTTAAACGATATATATATATAAGTATGTATATATATATCTCAATATCGTTTAAAATGTCACTTAAAACAAATAGTCTTTCACCCCTCGACATGATATTATTGGAGGTGCTGATTTGAATTTTTCGAACTTCAAGGAAACAATTCAAGGAGAAATTGATGATCTATCAATTCCGAGATTATGGTACACCTTACTTGTATGCACTTTTGCATAACGCGACATTTCGATTCAAAATTACTCCACGGCACGCGATTTCCGCATCTGCATAGTTCGACTGCATTGTATAACGGTCTTCAATGTTACCTTAACCTCGTTGATTTCTCTCGGTATTTTGAGATTTTTGTGAATAGCTAGTTATTTATCCGCCGTAAACCGGAAAGGCCGTGGGATTTTTATTTTAACGAGCAGTGATATGTGCACGTACGATTGAACGATAACGTCTCCGAGATCGATTGACAGGCGTTTAGTAAACGCGAACGTGATTACCATTTTGATAAACAGCGTATGAATCATGTGAATTATACACGGTGTAAATGAAACGTGGATGTGTATGAATCTTTATGTTTACAATCTGACCCTTTTTATAAGTTGGTGTTGCGTATCTTAGGCAACGTTTTGACTGTTAATACGCACTTGGCTATGGGCGTCCTGTGGGATTCACTCCCATTTTGTGAGGCGACGAGTATCTTATGATAACACAATTAAATGGGGTTGTTGATAATGATGATATACGAATATCTTGCTTTTATGCTCATTTTTTTTTAATTACTATTATATTAATTTTTCTTTTATTATTATATATTCATGCCAGGTCCTTTATGTAGTAGGCAGAGCACAGAGTGACACATATCTATTCTTACAGACCTGTCATGAATTTAATTTTTTTAAGACAATATATAGAAAATTTTTGAACAATAATTTCAGACGTTTGTAGTTTGCTTAATTGCTATTGATCGGCATGGTAATCTGTGACATTATTAGACGCATATGCCTATTATTACATTAAAATTACCTGAAACAAATACTAAATAAAAGCGCCCTACGGAGAACAAGGAACATTCACTTATCCGGTTTAATAGGGTTTGTGTTATAAAAATTGTTATATAAAACAGTTTTACGTTTTAATATCAACATTTTTGTGCAGATACAATTAATATATACGCCTCATTTGCTGTGAAATATTCATGGGCGGTGATCATTAAATTGATATTATCTTTGAAGGTAACATTGGGTAGGTAAATTTATAGGCAATATCTGTTAAATCTGCTACCTGAATATTTAATACACGTGAACAACTAAGGTGAGACAGATATAATTTGGAATACCACTTTCGTTTATGTATACATAATGTATAAATGTGACTTGTCGATTTTTTTTAATAAATTCGATACAGTGTTCAGGAGATATGAATAATAAACTTGTCTTCCAAAATGTCTCTAAATGTAATACATTTTTTAATTAATCCCAATAATATATTAATCTATGATAGTTTAAATGATATATAAGAACAAGATTATTTGATAAAAAAACTTTTAGATATTAACTTATATGCATATTTTATTAGAAGCCTGAAAGCTTTTACTATACAAAACGAAGTTAACTAATCGAAATTATTCCGAGCATGAACCTTAAGAACGGCTCTTAGTCTAATCTTATTGAAATGTACTCGTAGCAGGAAATGAAGAGTTTCCTTAATAAGTTTTAGAAGTGTATAACACTCCGCAATGTGATATCTACATCTTACCAGTTTAAAAGGAAACAACCTATCAATGCCTGAGTTCTTATCTGCAATTTCTGGAATCAATCACTTTATATGTATATTGCAGTCTACATCAGTTGTAATATTTTTATCCTTCTTATTCAGAAGGGAGTCCTGGGATACACATTCGGATATCCGATCTCAGTAGTCAGTGTTTTTGTTGTTGCTGTGGATTACGAGCTTCTGTGACCAATTTCTAATACGACGGAATAACAGCGCTCATATTGACGTACAGTATAATAACAGTCAGTAATTCTACGGTGTTATTATCAGTTAACGAATACACCAATTGTCTTATTAATAATCAATGGGTGTTATTATACGTTGATAGTCCTATTCATACAGTATCGTATAAAGTTGGTTTCAAATGCTAATGGTCGGCAGTGGTTAGGTTACTTGTAAGTGCTGCATTTTCACTTGCTACTTTCTTCACATAAAATAGAACGAAAGTAACAGATAAAGCTAACTATTGTTTTATTATGCATTTACGATTTGTGTTCTTCATACATGTTCACCTTCCATCTGTGAAACATGTTATATATGTATAATTCTAAGTTATTAATATATGTATATTTCGTCTTTGCTTTATGAAATTAATCAACATTTTTCATTTAATTAAAACCACCATAAGGGTAGAAATATGCCACCGCTCTGATCTAAATCCGGTCTCTCGGATCTAGTTCCGGTTAAATCTGACAAGCATGACACTAGGAACCATTTCAATTAAATCACAATATAAAACAAAGTTTTAACGAGATTGATCACGTATCATATCATTGGCATAAACAAGTTAATGATATTCAAGTCTAAGCGAGCTTGGCAAAGCTTAATACTGTTACATTGTTCTTTGGAGCTCAGCGGTCGTTCAGTGTCAATGTTAGTTCCCATGACTGAATCTCATAGATGCGCACGTGGCTAACGGCCCGGCGATTACTTTGTTGCACAATATACAGGATGTTTATTGCTAGCCGTTTGTAAAGACCTGCATGCGGCAATAAACTGTTGAATGCAATTGTACAATATATAGGGTGTTTGATGCTAGATATTTGTAGATACCTGCATTTAACAATAGATTGTTGAATGCAGGCCTAGACTGCTCAGGGAGATTTCTAGTCTTTTCCACAATGACACTGCCTCGTTGGTCGTGTTTGTTGCAAGTGCGACTGGCGATCGGAAGCTCCTGGATCAAATCCCGGGTCGAGCACTTTAGATTTTCCCAATTTAAGCTTTCTAGTAGTGGCTCGGAATCTAGCAATGTGCCCGATATATTGCACTATAAGATTTTTCTAATTTAGATTTTCTAGTAATTGGGAGTCTCGAAATGTGCCCGGTGTACGACAATAGGTTCACCACCTTTTCCATAGTCAGACGTAAACGTGAACGGTGAAACATGGGAGTGTGCTGCATTCCTCTGGCTACCTCTTCGGGGATTACAGGCGTGATGTTACGTTAATACATTTTATGTAGGCCTCATACATATGTACTTCCTTCACACTAGTGTTGTGGGAACAGTGTCAACGAGAAATGAACCGTTGTAGAGAAACGTTCAAGTTATTTAAGTTAATATTGACAGGTTCTCAACTATCACGTTTGCTAGCCACTTCCTCGATGCGAGAAAATATCTTTTAATATTCTGTAATTTGATTTCAATGACATTCACGTGCACCGTTATCTTGATGCGTTTGAATTCATTTGTCACAAGTTTATTTTAAATAACAGTGGCGCGAACGTAGGATAGGCATATTGTTCAATAACAACACATTCGTGTTTCCAATACACATGTAAAGATGTAGAATGGGAAAAAGAATGCTCCGATGGTTCGGACATGTAGAATTGTAGATGAAAGAATAATAAAATTGATATACAAAGCGAATGTTGACAGATGCACATACCGACGGAGATTAAAACTAACCTTTATTGGACAAATAGGTAATGTAATGTTTTATTGTTTTTAAAATATTACATTATGTACATACGTACATCTGTATTTATATTATTTATATTATTTACCTTAATAGTAGATAATGTATGAATCTTATTGAAAATTGTATAGTAATAGTATTTTAACAGTGGTATAGGTGTCTTGGAGATGCGGAAGAGCTTTTTGCCCAGTAGTGGGACGTAAAAATAGTTGCAGTGAGTTAAATTATTGACAACACATCAAGTAACAAATAAGGCAAATTAAGTTTATTTGTCATAACCAATTACAATATAGTAATCAAATGTAATTGTAAACAGTTGCTTAAAAATGTCGTTATCATCGTCATCATCAGCTTAAGCCCACTGCTGGACTGTAACACAAACTGCCGTATATGTAACACAAAGTGCTACAGTAATATGGTTGGTAAATTTAACGTTAAAACCGGGCTGGCTCTTTCTCAGCCTTAAATAGTAGTTTTTAACGTGCGGAGGAGATCTCAAGAGTGATGTGACCTGTTTAAAATTTAGGTCAATTGTCGAATGGGCTAGGTGGAATTTGTAAAGAAATAAAATCAGAAAGCGGCGTGAACATTCTTACTACAAAACACTTGGCGGATTATTTCTTGGTGGTTCTTAAGTATCTATTGTCGAATCTTAGCACTGTAAAGAATTTGGAATAACCAGAGGATCATAAAATAATTTAACATCAAACAGTATTGTTTTGGGCTAATAATATATTATAGTTCATTCAGTCATGCTGTACTTACACACATACATATCTTCACGCCACTTCACTCAGTAAGCAGAGAGCACCTAATGCCAGATATCTGCCGTGCTTCATTATTCGTCACTCTCATCATACATGCCGATTTCTGAAACTTTTAACTCCTCATCAGCTATTGTCTATTTGATCAGGACTGGTGAGTCTTGGACTCCCTCAGCATTTGCGTTCATCAACAAACTTGAATGCTAAACTTGTTTTATTGATACCAAAACATATCTGACTATATTTTATAAATACCTAAATTTGGTTAATAATAAAATGTGAGCTTGGAACTACGTGTACAATTTGAAAGGAAAACAAATGGTTACATTACTATAGAACTTATTTGATACCCAAAGTGCCGACTTATATTACTTCGGTTCGTGTGAAACTGTGAACTTATCATGTCGACAGCGTTTCTTGAATTTCCAAGTCCCCTGGACATTTGCCAACTTTTAACTCCATGTTCGAAACTAGCTCTTGGTACTTCCGGATTGTATGTTAAGGACAAGAAATTTAAACCTCACCTTACTTCAAATATAGTTCCCTGACATGCTTTGAATACCAGAACAGGGCGTAGGCTGCTTAGAATACGATTTTAAAATAATCCGCTAAAGGTCCCTCTTATAGTCAAATAATGGAAAAAAATATAAGAATTATTAAGCAACTACAAGGCTAGGAACAATTATGGAAATTAATTGTTGTATTATGTGAACTAAGCCTAAAAATAATAATCCGTATATTTCTTATCTTGTTAACACATGTGTATGTGGACAGTTTCAGGTGACTGAGGAGTGTATGGGGCAGGATGCGGGTCCCAGTGTGCATGCTCATCCTGGCCACGTGCGCGCTGGCCAATGAAAATCAGGATCGGTAATTATATGTTTCTATTATTAAATAAAAATATACCTACAACATGTCAGTTGGATGAAGCATTACAAGGTATATTCTCTAACAATTACAGAAATCTAAGTATTGTAACGTAAAGATATCGTAAAGAAGTCGTATAGATTTTTTTTGTGTTAATGAAAACCATGTTGTCTAATACCCTGATTTTTTAATTTTTGTAAATTTTACACTGAACAGTTATGATTAAAAATAAAATGGTTTAAAAATATCACATCGTATATGATATAAATATAACAAAATTTATATTTTACATGTTCCAGACGCTCCAAGCTACCGTTCATCGCAGATGCTGTTGGCAACGCCTTGCCACCGCCCTCGAGCGTACCAGCCACCGTAGGGAGCCCTGTAAACCTTCTGACCCCTGATAGATATGAATTCTACACCTTCGATGAATCAGGAGAGCTCGTTAAAAGATTAATGACGTTAGAGGAAATCCAGGCCATTGTTGCAGCAGGTGAAGAAGCCGAAGGATTAGTAACATTTGCTAACGATAATCAACCAACAATTGCTTTTAACTTCAGCCAACCTCCTTACACAAAAGTACACAGCGTAGTTACAAACGTGCAAAATGTTCTCAAAGCTCAAATGGAAGCTCATAAAAATAGACCCCAAACTCAACCACCTCTTGATACTCCTGATGTTTCAGACTCGTGGAGTTTAATCTTACCTTCGATATTTGGAAATACTGGTGTTGATATCGTTCCGGATAAAACTTCTGATTCATTTATTACCCCCGAGACAGAAACTATTGATATAGATTCGTCTCTCTTTGGAGATGAGAATGCGTTGGGTAAAGAAGGTGTAAATATAATTCCTAGCAGTTCAACGACAGAAGCAACTGAGATTATTAAAAAACAACCAGTGAAGCAGAAGATACCAGAAAAAACGAAAGTCCCCAGTATTTCTACAAGTACTACTACTACTAAAAAGCCTTATAGTACTACAATTCCTACTACCACAAAGCCTAGTACTACTACTACTACTCCTATTCCTACTACTAGAACTCCTTCTACAATGGCTCCTTCTACCACGACTCCTTCTACTACTACTACGACTCCTTTTACTACTACTACCACTACTACTACTACCACCACTACTACTCCTCCTCCTCCTCCTCCTACGACGACGACTACTACTACTACTACCACTCCTCCTCCTACTCCTCCTACTCCTCATCCTCCTACTACTACTACTACTACTCCTACTACTACAGTTACCAGTACAACTGTGAAGTCTACAACAGCAGTTAGAAGACCTGTACCTACCACAACAATAACTTCTACAGAGAAAACTAGAACAACAACTACGAGTACTACAACGAAATCTACTGCACCTTTTGTAACTACGACAAAAAGTAAGCCTTTTGTAACAACGACCAATCGACCGCTACGTACTACATTTGCACCAAATAGACGAACTACAACAACTGCAACATCCTTTGAAGCGAGTACTTCAGCATTTACAACAAGGCGACCTGTCAGCTCTTCTAAGCCATCTATTATAGATGATAGCAGCGAAGTATCCAATACAATCCCACTAAGCTTTGGTGCAGTTTTAGATTCAAGGAAGCCAGTGCAGTATGAAAAAATTAGCACCTTTGTACCCGTTTCCACGATAAGTTATATTTCTGATAAAACGACTCGAAGACCTTTAATAACAACAAGAGTAACGCCTACTGTATCAAGCACCACGAAACATACAATACCATCATCTACTACGAGTATTCCAAAGGTTCAATCTACAACAAATACACCACATACTACCACTTATCTTTCGTCTACAGCCAATGACCAGGAATACGATAAAAATTCTACTACCATAACAACACAATCAGTATCGCCTTCAACTACCATTTCATCAACTGAATTTATAACTGTAGATAACCAACAAAATAATCAAATAATAAATAACCAGAGTCCAGCTGAAAATGAAAACAGTTCACATGATGGTAATGTACCATCGTTACCACTTTTCGATGTCGCTCAGAGTATAAGTCAAATAGCTTCTGACCTTGGAGGAAATTTCGCACCTCTATCAACTTCTACGAATTTATTAGATACATCAAAGACAAACAACATAGATGTGGAAAGTAAAGAAAACCTAGAAATTGATATTCCAACAGGTAATGACAATGAGAACCATATCCAAAATAATACGAACTCTGATAACTTTATACAAATATCAACACTTGACCCTAATGAAAAGAACGGCAATAAAACAGTAACAGTAGGTTCTATAGACAATGTTAATTCAAAAGAGGAGTTAGTGCAAAAACAAAGTTCAACAATAACAACATCCATGACTACTACAAGTACCACAACGTCTACATCTACGACAATAGATCCAATTTTGTCTGAGTCAATGGAAGACTTGTTGTCTCAAGTAGTACATTCGGCACCTGAATCGATTGTTAACACTGATAAAAATTTTGAAACATTAAAACAAGAAAATGAGCAAATAGTAACAGAAAACAATATGATTAAACAACCATTAAACACAGAAACTACGTTAGCGCCAATAATTAAAACAGAATCAAGTACTTTACATGCACAAGATATTCAATCGACAGTAAAAGACATTAATGAGCACGAATTGCATATTCAGACTAGCTATGCTAATGAAACCGTAATAAAAGATGAAGAAAACGTTACCAATAAAGAGAGTCAAATTTCTGATAACAACAAGAATCATCTTAATGACACAAATGTACCAAATAAATTGGCAAATAATAAACAACCTGTACATTCATCTAGTGAACAATCAGTTCTCCACAATAATGAATCAACCCATAAGTTATCAACTACTGTCATAAATAACAAAGTTATGTCTGTTACCTCCACCGAATCTTTACCTAATTTAGAGTCGACAACAGCAAAGTTAGGTTCAACAACTAGGAAACAAGATGGCAATGGTGTGCTGAATGCAGAAAAAAGTAAACTATCAAGTCATTCTGAAAAAAATAGGCTGTCTTATTACTCAAATCAAAAAGATAAAGAACCCGTTTTGTTTCCAAAAGTAGACGAATTTAAGAAAAAAATTCAAAAAGTAAACATTGATGATAAGGAACTCGCTAATGAAAGAAATAATTCTTGGAAACTGATTTCAACTGTCTCGCCCCCTAAAGGTAGTGATATAGGCAAAAATAAACACAAAACAGATGATTTCAATGCTCCTGATACAAACGATGACAAAAATATTATACTTGACTTTTCAAAGGAAAATCAGGGACTGGAAGTTACTACTAAAGATTTAGGCGACGATATTACACAATTCACAGAGCTGTGTAATGAGTTGGCTTTTCAATATTGGAATGACATCATCAAAGACTTGGACAAAAAAAGAAGTCTTGTTTTGTCACCATATTCTATTACGTCCATGCTGGCTATGATGTTTATGGGCGCTAGAGGTTCAACATCAGGTGAAATGAATGAAATTCTGAAATTAGATGACATGGTAACATTTAATCCTCACTTTACAATCAAGAATATTTCCGATTCAATTGAAACAAGCCCTGGGTCAGGAGTTGCGATTTCAGCTTTCATTAGAGAACTTTATAGCGATCGAAGTAAAGGAAAAATTTTAACTTTTTATAAAGAAAGGGCGCAACATTTTTATAATGGCCATGTGGAAGAAATAAATTTTAAGTTGATTAGTGACATCATAAGAAGGAGGACCAATTTGCTGGTAAAGAGATACACTTGGGGTAAAATTATAGAATATATGAAAACAAATACTATCGTCATGCGTCCTCCACTGGCTGCATTTTCTACCAACATATTCCAGGTATTGTCATAATTTCATTTTTGTATATTTAATTTAAGGCATATCTTGATACAGAGCTCGTAGCTCGTAGCAGTTTATTGTCTATTTTAGTTTTAAATATTTTAATTTTATAATTAACAGAATTTAATATTTCATTCCATAGACTGATTGTTCGAGCTCATCTGTTGAAGGAAGAGATGGAGAGATGTACTTCGTCGTGTCTCCAAATGTACGTCAAAGGCGTTTGGTACCCGTTCCTGCTGTGGTGTACAGAAGCAACTTCCTGGCTGGTTACGATCCAGTCCTGGATGCTACAGCGGCTGCTTTAGGAAATACGAACTCCGTTATTAGCACATTATTCTTAATGCCCGGACAGCAAGGCAACGTGGTTCACGCTGAAGATTTGGAAACGCTTGAGAAACGCTTACTGGATTCTAGTCCCATGACACCCACTTGGAATCGCTTGCTGCGTACGCTGTTGCCTCGAGTCGGTCTGGAACTTCAAATACCAAGGTTCTCACATAAATCCATATTTAACGTATCGTCCACATTAAAACGAATGGGATTAAAAGACCTGTTCGACCAAGATCATGCTGATTTAGGAGGGTTGAATGGGCCATCTAAAGATCTCTACTTATCTGACATGATTCAAACATCTACTTTTGTTACGTGCGGCGAAGGCGTGGTAGCTGAACAACATCATATAGAAGAATATCCGGAGAATGTTGATCTTGCTCAGAGAAGTCGTACTGCGCGATGGGTAACTGGCTGGGATGAGCCGCGCGATTACCAAAGGGCTTTCCATGATCCGCACGATGTCAGTGACGCAATGCACTTGCCACTGCACCTTCGTCCGAGGCAGGCGCGTCTGCCGTCCAGAAATGCGCAGCCAGCGAGGCTAAAGTTCGACAGACCATTCCTTTACTTCGTGAGACACAACCCGACGGGCATGATACTGTACGTCGGCCGGTACAACCCGAGGCTTTTGCCATGAAGGCACCGCAAAAGACTGTTAGATTAGCTTAGTTAAATGTCCTAAAAGGAAAGTGATAAGGTATACTGGCGCGTGTGATATACTAAAGTGGTTTGCGAAGAGCGTTTACGTGACAGTATTACTTCTTAGTGTGTTGGTATGCAGGTGGTCCGCGAGCTCGGCATTCGGCATGTGCGACGCCACTGACCTCTATACTAATGTGAAATAAAATATACGTAGTTCTAAGAAATGATTCAAAGTTGAATGTCTGCATAAACTGTAATGTATGTAGTATAGAACATATGAAGCATGCATTTCATCTCAATTATCATTATGTCGTTAACATAATTTCGATTTTAGAATAAATTTGATGTTTCAATCAATGGTTTTCTTATTTATTTACATTATATATATGTATATAAACTTAAAGATAGAATTCTCGACATTCGTCGTAAAATTGTTTCAACTCGTCACATTCTCTTGTTGGCAGTGTCACTGGACAATTCTGGAAAAAAAGCAATCCGCGTAAATATAACGGTAATCTTTTGATAGATCAGACATGTGAAGATTCTAATTTTCTTTTAAAACAACAATACACTTTGTAGGTAATTCTCTATAAACATAGTTCGATATGAAATGTACAGTGACTGTCTCGTTGGTCGTGTTGGTTGTAAGCGCGATTGCCGATCAAGAGGGCCTGGATTCGAATCCCGGGCAGGGCACTATTAGATTTTTCTAACTTAGATTTTCTAGTAGTGGATCGAAGTCTGGCTTGAAGTCTGCATAACCAACCTCGGCTTCCTACCCCTTGGGGGATTACAGGCGTGATGTTACGTTACGTTCGCTACGTATACAGTAACGTGTAATAGACTACTTACAACATTAACGTGGTTTCTAATGCAGCTTTGGAAAGGATGAAATTCACAAGCGTTAAAAGGCATGAACATTCTGTACTGTTGTTTGCAATGGATCTTAGCGTTTAACATGGCGGTTGAGAAGTCTGGGTTGAGGCCAACCCATTTGTCCAGGTGTATGAAGTATTTTTCGTCGTCTAGGTAATTTTCGGAGGTTAGCAACATATATTTTTTCAGAATACACTTCCAGTGGTCACACTGGAATAAAAATAAGAAAACTCTATAACAGGTAAATAAATTATACGTAACGAAAAAATAAAAAAATAAATATTTAGGGATACAATATTACTTATGATACATTATCATTATACACGAGCATATTACACCAAACTAGTCAGAGCTTGTGGTATGGTAGCCCAACGACTGACAATCGTACCTATATACATATAAAGTACAATTATATATACATATATGTAAAATATATATTTATACAGATGTTTCTTGCCCAAACCTAGAACAAATACTTGCTTTCATTACAATATTATTTCCGGATGAGAATCGAACCCAGATATGTAGAAGGACATATCCAATCACACAGATGAAACATTACTTACTAAACTTAATTAATAAAAATAGTGCGCTTAATATGTAACCGCCATACCTAATTGCTAGTTATAGAAATATGTTCTATTAGGTATTGAATTAGATCTTTTCGAGCCTTGAAGCCAATCGTCAAATAAAATTCGAAAGCATATTTTGAATAGAGTTTTTGTGTAAGAAGTTTAAACTGTATTGAATCTAATATTATTCCTGAAGAGCTAACAAGAGCTAGCTGTCCCTAAAGAGAAGAGAAGAGCGGGGTTTTTCTTTGCTATATCTAATTGTTATTGTAATCGATACTTACTAAACTTGACTGCCTCGTTGGTCTTGTGGTTGCGGTCACGACTGTTTACCCCGGTCGTGGGTTCAATCCCCGGGCCAGGCAAAGTATTATTGGTTTTTCTAATTTGAAATTGCAAATAGTGGCATGGAGTTTTGATTTGTGCCCGGTGTATACAATAGGCTAATTCAATAAAACGTGGGACGTGTAACACATCTGGTGAAAACTGGCAGGCATATGTTGTTCTGCCTACTTCTTTGGAAAAAACAGGCGTGATTATTTGTTACTTACTGAATCACCGGCCTCTCTGCGGAGACCAGTGACATTCGAGACGCGGTCGATAAACATAACAGCAAACCTCGCTCCGCAGCCTTTGGCTATTTCCCGTTTGAAAAACGGGGGAAAAATACAACACTGTCTGGTCTGCGAATATTTAAAATACAGCTTTAATTTGTATCACCGTCATTTCTAATACTGGATCTTAGTTAAATGTATGTTTCGATCATATTGTATATCCAATTAATAAAAAAAAAACATAAACATACATTTCCATACTTATTGTGCAACATATCGTAATAATTTTTCGACTGATTATCATGCAGCAAAAATACCTGTAGATTTTTGCCTCTTTCTGATTGACGATTAAAACAATAATTTATTAGTATAATTCATTCAATTAAATTTACACACAAAAGTTATTAAAAGAATTTGTGAATGATGCAATATTTAAAAAAGTAGAAAGATAATGAAAAAATAAAACAAAGTAAATATAAACATACCAATAATTCAGTTGTACCATAACACTTCTCTGGCTTCGGTTGTGGAATTGGATATTGACATTTTACCTATAGCACAATATAATATAACAACACAATATTCAATAACTATAAAATAAAATGGAAAACGTTTTTGTAACTCACGTAATAATAAAGTAACATAAAAACAATTAGCTTCATTGATGAAAACAGCAGCGAACACGCGTAATTTCAACTCTAGTTATCGTTCTACACTAGCAACATTAGCGCATTTCAGTCCTAGTCGGCTGTTATAAATAGGTACGCAATATGATTCGAAATTTGAACTTGTTTAGAAAATACAACGAACGGATTGTTTTGATCGACTTTTTGTGTTTGTGTCCGATTCTTTACAATCCTTACATTGTATATAAAGAAACGGTTAACGGAGAACAGACACTAAAACGATCTCGAATTAAACTAGGAATATTCATCAAGTATTATTATAAAAAATATTACTTTCGGTTGGTTGGGCTCAGTAGTAACAGTTCATTTTGCTTAGTAGAAATCTGAGTTGAAATTGCTTATAGATACCAAAAGGCCTGTATAAGTATATATTTAGTTTCATTTGAAAAATATTTGGATAATTGAACATAATTTATTAGAATGAATTGAAAATAATTTATTAGAATAGCTCACTATATTATGTGCTTATCAGTGGCGTAGCGCAGGTGTCAGCTGCCCGGGGCGGAAGAAAATTTGGCCGTCCCCGTAAAAGTTTATATGTTTTGGCGAATGACAATCACGT
>DWDV01001370.1:0-13420 GCA_018245615.1 Mimoniades ocyalus | reverse complement strand
TAGTCTTTTAGAATGTTAGAACGATTCTACAGTTTGAAGAATTGTATCGATAAATCATTAATCGATATTGAATCTGAGATTTAATCCAGCGATAATGAGTGGTGAAAAATTAATGATCTCATTGACAACTTACAGCCTTTGAAATTGGGAGTTGAGGCGCTTTGTAGGCGAGAGTCAACGCTTATAACTGCGGTCACAATATTTTCATTTATTTTGGATAAATGGCAACGACAACGCACGGTGTTAAGTAACCAGTTGTCACAGAGTCTTCATGAACGTATTCAATAAGATCACACAGCCTTGACAGGAGTTTTCATTTACATACTCGTATTTGTAAAATCCGAAAAAGTACGACCAAGTTGATTTGTTGATTTTTTAAGAAAACCTGTAGTTTTAATTAAATTTTAAACACAATATAAAAAATGCAGGAGCCCGCGGGATCCCATGCGGGATTGACCGATCCCGTATATCGATTCCGCGGGATTGAATGCGTTGCAATCCCTATTTAGATTACATGTATGTGGCGCGATGCGGTGCGGTGCGGTGCGGTGTAGGCGCCTAACTAGAGTACTTAAATTTCTTTTTAATAATGATGTGCGTATTTAAGGGAACGTAAAATATTATTTGGCTTAGCTTATCGACTCTTGTTTTACGATAACTCGGAAGTATTGAATTCAAATACCTGGCACTGGAATGCGTCCAAAACACTGCCCAATAATGATAGCGAAATTTGCAATCACCTGAAATGTAGTTAAAACACTTGTACTCACAACAATTCGACGATAATAATAATATTTTGGGACATATCCCCTCATAGTGGATATCTGATTCCAACCCAAGCATCATGAGAGCTTGTGTTATGGTAACCAGACGGCTGTTAAAGTACACATATACATATAAATAAGTACATATAAACATATACATATAAACATATACATATAAACATATACATGTAAACATATACATATAAACATATACATATAAACATATACATGTAAACATATTATACACGACACAGAACAAATACTTGTGCTCATTACATCAATATTTATTCCGGGTGGGAATGCAACACATGACCCCCGGATCAACAGTCAGGTTTACTAAACACCGCACCAAGGAGCCAGTCGATATTATGATCGAAATTTCGTTTCTTTTGTTTTGTTTAAAAATAATGGAATTTATAGAGATAACTCATCTTTAAATACAATTGTTATTGTAAATGCACAATTTCACATTAGAGTTATATTTGTATATGTTATTAGGGCTTGAAATAGTATCTCCGATATGCTGCTTACTGTTTATTGGCATCTCATTCTTAACTTTCTTAACAATTGCTGTGTACTCGACAATTTTTTTAATTATCATGGATCGTATTGACAATTTTTAACTTGTGTTATGTAAACATTGGTACTAACCAGTATTAATTTTATGTCAAATTCTGTTCACAAGGCGATAACACCCCCAAAAATTACCAGCGGTTACACCTTTCAATACAATGGGGTGTGACAGTTAAGGAGAACATTCTAGAACTTTCATTTCCTTCTATGCGTTTCTGTTAAAAGCGTTGGTTTCACGTTGCGCATATCTTGATTATTTTTATGACGATCCCCTTTTTAGTAAATCGCTACCGAAGCTTCATAAATTCGTTAACCATTCGTGCCTACCCTTTAGGTAATCTTATATAGAAATCAATGATCCGAGTAAACGAGTTTTCAAGATGAATATTTAGACCCTTACCTAAAATTCCAGAAGTCCCAAAAGCATTGCCTTGCCTGCCAATCCACCTTATTTTATTTTGAAGGTAAAATTTAAAACTCAATTTCTTCTAAGATATTAGTTCGATTAGACTTAAATAATATTATTTACAGAGTAGTAAACGATTTTTAATGTATTTTAGGTTTTCATGGCAGTTTTTTTTTTAATTCAGTTAACAATTGTACTACATTCCTCTGCCTACCCCTTAGGGGATTACGGGCGTGATGTAACGTTTTTATTTTAAATAATTTTCATTGCTTTTTTTTAATTCGATTAACTTCAAAAAAAAATCATTGCAGAATAACAATATTTTCTTCTATCTAAATTTTTTGTATACATTTATAAAAGCTTTGTTTGTCAAAACTTTCTTGTTCCACTACTGTTGGAAATTAGGCTTCTGACATAATGAGAAGCCATGATATCCTGGTCTTCCAGCGTATAAGACTTCACGCGTCTAAGAAATTTTTAAGGGGAATTCTAAATGTGTACCTACATATGTTCACTATTACAACAGGTGTTGTTACATTTTGAAAACGTTCAAAATTAGAAGTTAATACGTGTCCGAATTCGAACCCCATACCCCGGAGTAGGAAGCTCAAATCCTAAGCTGTAGTTATTACAAATACATCCAAATGTGACTATTATGTGTCATTTTGTAAAAATTCAACTCGAGATTGCATATTTCATTACATATTACATGTTTCATTCAGTTATATTACATAATTATAATAGAAAACATATTTGATTTTTTCACTTATTCTATACAATATTCTTCAATGTGTCGACTAAAGCCTTTACAAAAGCACTAAAGCCATTTGGTTTGTTTACACTAGAAATTAATGGGATTATTAATACAGAAGAGCTTTACAATAGCTATTGTAACTTCATAATGGCTCTTAAGGCATTCCATTCTCACTCTTAAAGGCTTATAAATAAAGGTCACATGACGTGTGTTTGCATATCGTTGTACATTCTAGTAGTGTGGAGGCGTATGAACTGATTCAAATTAACCTCTAATTGCTTTTCTAGAGGCATATTATGGCGGTTTTGTATGGCTTAAAGCATTTCATAGGGCTTTGTTGTATAGGTACGTCCATTATGAAGATAATTGGGGACGTTATTGAGATTGTAATTGGGCTGGATTTTGATGCGACATTCATGTATTAAATATTGTTGTCAACACAAATCACAAGAGACAATAATTTGAATAATAATTTGAATGCACCCACGAAGATTACGTTTCTATCATCTGTGCACGTGAAGTCTGGCAGCCTGCTCGTCACTAGAGCGTGGTAGAGTAATAAACACTTCTCATTCCGAGAAGAGAAACACGTGACGGAGAATAAAAGGGTTGTCGTTAATGATTAGAATAATTTTATTATTTAAGTCACCTAAGGTCAAATGAAGTCAAATGAAGTGTGCTGTAAACGCAGCCGTGTATTCAGTATTTCTAAAAATGAATTAAAAAATTTCGTTTATACACAAATAGACACAAAACGCACATGCAACGCTAATGCCCACGCCCATTCCCACACTCTAACATATGGCTACAACCACGCCCACACTCGCAATCGTGCACGCACGCATGTACGCAAGAACGCACGAAACAAAAAAATACGCAAAGTTCGAGCACATCAAACACCGTATCAAGATAATCCAATAAGAAAGTTCTAGAAGGTAATATGGCTAACCGTGGCAGCTTCCCTCACAATAAATGCCAAATTCATTTATCTACGAACTGGGAAAGATGTAAAGTAATTAAATCATATACTCCACACCTGTGTTTCATCGAAATAACGTAGACACTGCTAGTATCGCTGCCTTGTAAATGGACACAAAAGAACATAAGCGCACAGTAACAGAATAGGAAATCTGAACGCAATATCAAACAAAACGATACGAGTTTTGGTGTAATTCCTTTGAAGTAGTGTGGAGTTACGAGATAGAATTTTCGGTCGCTCAAGCGAAACAGACTCGAAAATCTTGGCATATCACCGTTGTCTGATATGAGTTGTTTGTGCAGAAATATTAAACTGGTATTTCAGCAAAATACGACTGGTATGTTACCGCAATATAAGTTATCTGTGCTATTGCATAGCTGGAGTATACATGTCTCATTCCGTATGAATGTGCTTTATGACATGCCTTTGTGGATTAACCGTGAGCCTACATATATGAACTTTTAAAATACGTATTGAAACATATAATATACACAGATAAATTTTTTAATTTATTGTGTAAACTAGTTTTCTTTCAGTTTTAAGTATTTTTTTTTAAGTTACGAATTTGGATTGTATATGTATTGTATTTGTATATGTATTTGGATTGTATATGATACCACAAATATAAATCCAATCAAGTGTACTTGATCAAATTGTTACATAATTTTTTCAAAACAGTCCTTTCAATAATTATTGTAGTAAGCCCCGAGCTAATAAACTTTCATAGAAAAGTCAAACAGCCGTCCCTAAAAACGGAAATATGTACCTACCGCAAAAATCAAATTTTCCTCGCATTGACTCCGATGTGAAGTTCCAATCCCCGTATGTAAATAGCAAGACGAAAATATGATTTCGTTCTTGTAAACGTGAAAAATACTTTTTCCGGATTTTATGCCAGACCACGCCCTTTCAACGGAGGATTAGTTCAAAAAATGTCGACACTTAGCTGTTTTCAGACTCGTAATGCCACTACCATAATCTTCAGATTACGCACGAGTAAGTACATCGCTGTGACTTTGTACGGGAGAAAAATTATCATTATAATGCAGCGTTCCAAGATACTTTGGGATGTAAATAAATTCTAGTGCAGAATTTCAACAACCCCTTTCATACATTATTAGCATCTGGCCCTTTAGTATGAAAGTGATGACTTACATTGGTCTAGCTATAGGGTTAGAACTTTACAAAAACCCTTTCATATCCGCAACTCTTTTCTGTCTCAGAGACCTCAAAATACAATTGTATTTAAATGGTTCAAAAGATAATAATGTGATTAAAGAAAACAAATTGTGCATCGCTACGACTAAAGAAATTAAGAATCTAAAGCCAACTGCGCTGCATGTGACTGCCGAGTGCTCAGAACAATTATTAACCCGTATGTTCACAAAGTTTTGAAAGTACTGAGGCAATATTCGATGTACTTGCGATAATACAGCGGAGAGAGCGATTTTTTAATAAAGATGCCAAACAAACCGAGTTAGTTACGAACTGTTGTGTGAAGTCATATATAAGTTTATATTTCTGTTATTACTAACTACAAACATAGTCATAAATATTACGATTGTTTCTCTTTTAAACATGGTTTTCCTTTTACTGTTTAATTTTAATGTAAGATCAGATTACCTCAAACGAAGTATCAAATTTAGTTTATGTTAAGATCACTTGCTCGGATTACTGGATTGGATTTCATTAGACAAAACTACCCCATAGCAACTCCTGTTGTCTTCTACGGATTTGAATAAAATTAATTTCATTACCTGTCTATTTCAGAAGCTCTTTACAAATATATACCTACATTTTGTATTTCTCTGTTCAACGTGTTAAGAATCAGGTCCTTAGAAACGCTTAAGATACGTACCGAAAAACAGAGAGAGTAAAGTTCAATGCTTAAAAATTTAAGTAGGTACTCGTATGTTCAAAAACTACCTAAGCCTTCTGTAATACTAATAAGTTAGACCAGATCGTTTCTTATTCAATAAGAGGAAAACGTGTAAAAGGAAAGCCATTCACAACTCCTTTCAGCGGTTCAATAATTTCTTTGAAAGTGGTTGTAACTTTCGCGAATGGGCATATATTGTTAAAGGATTAAATATTAGACATTTTTAATTTATGCGTGTGTTAGATTTATCTCACTTCTAATGTTAGACTTATCCCACTTCTGATATAAAACTTTTCTTAGTATGTAAATATACCAAAAATTTATTTTTCTAAACATTATATTAATTAATAATAAAGAAAATATAAAACAAACTGTAACAATCTTTATACATCCGTAATAATTACTTATTATAGTGAATTGTCATTAAAATCAATGTCTCTTTACGGTAAGTTTATACGGTATATTAGACTATAATATAATGAATGGGGCACAAATAAAGCATAATAACTATTTAGGTTAATATATGATTGCCTCGTTGGTCGTGTTGGTTGCAAGCGCGACGGCCGATCGGGAGGTTCTGGGTTCAAATCCAGAGTCGGACACTACTGGATTTTTTTAATTTAGATTTTTTAGTAGTGGCTTGGAGTCTGTACTTGTGCCCAGTGTATGGTAATAGTGTCACTACTTATTCCATGATGAAGTGAACCAGTCACAGAAACATCAAAATGAATAATATTATTTTATTTGAATAAATAGAAGTACTTAAATTATTTATTAGAATCACTACAAATATATATTATAATTTTATTAGATATACATATTACATATCTAACACTTCTTTTCTTCACTAATTCACTTTAATGTTCATACTATTTTCAATTCCCAATCTATTTTTCATTTATCGCTAACTTTAAGATAAGATAAGATAACATTTATTCCATCACAAAAAAAAACAAATACAGAAACAAATCAACAATAATCAAAACAAAACTAAAACAATATTAAATTAAACTAAGACAAAACATTTCGTGTGATGGAAAGGGTTCGCACTCAGCTTATGCCGCGGAACTCCACGGCTACTGATTTTCAGTGCGAACCACTTTACGTGCAGTTCGGCCAGCTGGTGTGCCAAATATTATGAAAAGAAAATTTTCGAACAAGACCCTTGGAAAACAAAAATAAAAAAGGAACAAAGATACAATATTAAATTCAATGGAAGACTTAAAACTACTTTACAAAATTATCTACATATTTGCATACTTTAACTTATCATATTGATATGCGGTGGGAATAAATGAGAAAATGCACTACATTCATTGTTATTTTTTTTATTATATTTAATGGCTCTATAAACGGACTTATGTGTGTTATCATAAGTGAAGTCGTGGTTGTTAATCTTCGAACCGAAATTATGTCGGCGTAAATCAATATTGATACTAAATGTGGAATCATAAAAACATCTGTAGATAAATTATTCAGTGACGAATTGACGTACGCTTGGCGCTCAATCGTTTGGAGCGTTGTTGAATAGTATATAGTTTCGTAGCTGAATTCTTTTATATGTCGGAATTCCGCATATTAATTCAATATGTAGTCAGATGATACCGAGTATACCTATTGATGGTATATAGTTAAGTTAAAGTTATTTTGCATACTACATTCGAAAATGTAACTTAAAACCCATTCAACCGCAATACAAATGCCTTACATTAAAAGTTTGATAGTTTACGCATACTTAGCATTTTTAGTAAGGAACTAATGTCACTGAAGTTTGCTATCGTCAAGAGGCATTTAGTTCCTCAAAAGGCGCAATAAAGAGTTGTCGGAATACTTTTTAAATACATATTTTTCCATGAGTTCTTCGCAGTAGTGTAACTTAATTCAACTTAATAATTATTTCCTCATCTATTAGGATTTCTTCTCGGTAAAATTATCTTTATAAAAATATATTATATACTTTATCAGCCGTCTGGTTATAACCGCACAGGCTAGTTTAAGATCAGATCGCAGTGTGTGGAAACGGCCTTAGAAAATAATAGTTATATATTTATGTGAAGCAGATCTTACATAAACCAGATATTTCAAATATTTACGTATCCATGTTGTACGCTGTTGATAAAACAAATGACTACAGAAATCAGCTTTTATATGATTTTCTGTATTAACGAAGCATTTATGGTCTTAGACGGAACCCTAAATGTAATTAATCATGGGACAAACGTATGTAAATTGTATGTTTATTTTACCGGGCCCGTTATAATTATAACTTATCTATATATTGGTATACAATATATACACGATTATTATTATATAATATATTCATAAATGGACGTTAAACTTCTGGAGCGTTGATAATTCAAACATAGAGCGATTATGCGAAAGATGGTATAGTTGTCTCTTAAATAAAGTTGGATTAAAGTATCAAATATATATATATCAATCAATATCAATTATATATATCAATCAATATCAATTATATATATCAATATCACCATTTCACACTCTGCGGGTATTCAGATGTGAAAAGAGAGAAATACGGTAAGTGGAATGTTAGAAAATTGCAATAGTATTATGAGAAAATATTAATATTAAGACTATGATTACCTTACATCCAGTCATCGAATTGTTCTTGTTGCAGCGTGTGTGAACGGTGATTCTGAGGCTACTTGAATAATGAAAGTAACAACTATGAAAACACAAATCTGTTCAATGCACTCTTGTCTGCGAAACACCATGAGAATCTCCCGCTGGGCTGGCGTGTTTCCAGTCGAAGGGATGAATGAAGTAGACATTAGAAAACTCAGGTATGAATTAAACTTAAAACTTAATAACGTTTCCGCGCCAATATATTTGGCAATGAGTAGGCAGCAGATAAAATAATTACTACTGCGATTATACATGTGATTATACGTACATTACATGTTCACGCCAGGTCCCTTACGGGGTAGGCAGGGCACGGTGACTGTCAGATACCTCTATATTTGTACCCATCGCGCTTCCTCCACATTCATCACTCACTTCAGACATGCACGCAGGTTAACTCCCCCATCAGCCAATGTCTGGCCTATTAGATCAAGATAGGTGAATATTGGCCTCCCTCCGCACCTTCGTCCTTTGTTTTACGTGCGATTGTCTCAAATTAGAAATAGTGCAATATTACCATCTCAATTATTATCATCTGTAAATACTACTGAACGCATTGAAGGCGGTTAAAAAGATCTTACAGAGGAGCCGATCACTCTCAGCCAATTAGCAAGTAGGTGCTTTTTTTGGATAAAGTATTTGGGTCTGTTGTTAGGTTTACGTTGTCTGGAAGAGATCGCTCTTTTAGCGATAAGACTGCCTATTGTTACTGCCATGTAATCTTGTGTTCTTTTATTGTTTTTGTCTATGTATGTGTTTATGTGGTGTGCAATACAGTGTTTTGTATTGTGTCTACCGCAGTCGCAGAGTAGTTTCGTAGCTAATGGTTGAAGGATGTATCATCACGCCTGTAATACCGCACGAGGTAGGCAGAGGAGTGTAGTACAGCCCCACGTTTCACAAGCTACGTTTACGTCCGACTAGTAAATAGGGGATAAGTCCAACGAAATACATCGGACACAAATCTAGGCTCAGAGCCACTATTGAGAATTTATATTAAAAAATCTAGGAAAAATACAATTCGATGCGGATTTGAACCCAGAACCCCTCGGTCGGCAGTCACACTTGTAACCAACATGACCAACGAGGCTGTTAAATGGAACACGAATGAAAACCACACATATTTTATAATATGTAATATCTGAATATAATCCCAGAGGATAAATTATTGCCACCTTCAAAAGCAATTATTCTTAACCTTTCTCGAACACATCTACCGTTTGTTCGTTTCAGTGAATTTATTACAGTTTCGTGAAGATTTCCTTATATTACATTTACATATTATTTCAACATTAATGCTAAAAAATTTCAATTTCAAATTCATTAATAACTTTTTACATCTTAAAATATTGAAATTCCAAAATTACTCGATATTTCATTTGTTTGAAACAAATGTTATTTCTAACAATTATAATTAAATAATTATTTATTTAACTATGTGACTTTGGTGCGAAGATTGGCAAAGAAGGAAAATCTGATTGTGGTTCAATTCCCATTTGAGAACCCAATTACCTTTTTGAGAACTTAAAATACTTCAACTATAATATAATATACGAAAGCCCGAGAACTCAATCAGACCTAAACCTCTGTATCTTTAAAATAGTATTTTATTAACGTGATAAGGTTTTGTAAGAAGCTTTATTTGAATTTGTATAGGTGAGTTCTGAATTGAGTCTGAATCCTTATAGATGAGCAAGGATACATAAATGGGTTAGTAGTTTGGTAAATCCGACACATGCTAAATAGGCTGTTCCTATTATTTTTATTTTGTTAGGGTCTTTTAATTCTTGAAGAATAGCGGTTTAGCTTCTGTCAGATTGTAAGAAATTTTGGGTATAATTTTTTTTCTCCTAACCCTTTTTATCGTTCCACTATCCAATATGGATCACCCTCAGAATGAGAGGGTTAAGGTTATAGTTTGCCACGCTGGCCAAGTGCGGTTAGGCAGACTTCACACGCCTTAAAGATTTTTTATGAACTTTATGATGTGGATGTTTCGACACGATGTTTTCCTTCACCGTTATAGCAAGTGATATTTAATAAAAGGCGCGCGCTGAGATATGAATGTTGTTGCTATGGCACACGCGACACAAAAATTACTTTTGTTGAGCTGTATGAAATGAAGAACTTACTGTAATATAATTTACTATTTTACATTTAATATATTGTCATTTTTAACATGTAACATCACGCGTCTATTTTCCCGAAGAGGTAATCAGAGGAGTGTAGAATACTCGCATACTATATATATAAGTATTTTTATATTCCTCTAAAACCTTGCAGACCATAAGGATTGTTCAAACGACAATTGAATCGCTGAATAAGGGGACCCTTTTCGATACTACGCTCTTGTGAGTTTTCTATCCTTCGAGTTATTATTTTTATTTTCGCTTATAACGGTCACCAGTAGCCACTGCGCGTGGTATTTCATTTTTCATACATCAGCGAATGTATTCGCTCTTTGTAGGTAGTAATATTGTTACTGAATTGTGTAAAAAAAAACAAAAATGTTTTATAATTGTTGCTGTCATTTCAAGAATGTGAATTATAGTGATGAATGTAGAAGAAACGAATTGGATCTGTATAACTGAGCGACGAAGATATTTGTAGGTAGAGTAAGGGTAGAGATATTTGGAGATAGAGTACGGATAGAGATATTTGAAGGTAGAGTAAGGTTAGAGATATTTGAAGGTAGAGTAAGGTTAGAGATATTTGAAGGTAGAGTAAGGTTAGAGATATTTGGAAGTAGAGTAAGGTTAGAGATATATCGCACTCGATGCTCCCTGCCTACCCCGTGACCCAGCGCGATGACGCAATAATGATAATTTATTTGCAGGTTCAATATCAAATCAGTTTACGCTTTATATTGCGTGTGGACGATCGTATCGCAGACCTTTATCGTGGTATTAATTTTTCACAAGTTCCTTGTAAGCAATTTGAATTTGACTATTTTGTGTAAGTTTATCTATTATTATATTATAATATTAACCTAACGTCACGCCTGCAATCCCCGAAGAGGTAGGCAGTGGAGTTTAGTACACTCTCATGTTTTACCAGTTATGTTACGCCTCACTATGAAATACATAGGTAGCGAGTCTATTGACATACACACTCGACACAAGTCCAGACTCCGAGCTATTACTATATAATCTAATTTAGAAAAATCCCGGGTCAGGAGCTTTGAATAGGACCTCTATATCGCTAATCCCGCTTGCAACCAATACTATACAACGAGACAGTTAATCGACGAATCGAAACTCAATATAACAACATTGATTTTCTTATACGAATATCATTGTATGTAATATCACATTTTACAGCGACATTAGCGTTCTACGTAACGGGGTTGATTTCGGCGATTTTTCTGCTGAAACTGGCGTGGGAGTGGCCGAGTTTAGTCCGCAGGGCTGCCGACATCGAGAGACGAGTGGCTCATATACACGCAACTACGAGTAGAATAAAAGCTTCGAAATTCAATACAACTGCTTACGTTGTGTTAACATTGGCGGCAAGTAAGTATTAACGATTGAAAGTAAATTTCAGTTATCTTGTTGAGTTTAATTAAAATTCATTAGTTTCATAGCGCGTCCATTCTTCTAGGGTTAGAACAATTTTTCAGATTCTTTTTTATACTTACGTAGGCTAATGGATGTCTATTGAATTCGACGGTATTTGAATTTATTTGTTGAATGAACGACAAATGAATGGATGAATGAACGCATGAACAAATTAGCGAACGAATGAACAAATGAATAAGAAAATATATGCAACAGTCTTTTGTCAAATTAAATGAAACTATCACAAAAGCTTATTGAAAAATTCAAACTGAAGCTTAAGGAAACGATTTGATAAAATGTATGACTATGTGAAAATATAGGTATGTAGCCAGCAGAAGTTTGCTAACACAAACCTCAACTTTGCTCTGGAAACTGAATGAGGCTCTTACTTAAAGAGATTTATGAATGTATAATAGACTAAAAAAATTGTTACCAGACTTAAAACGTAGACGCGTAAAATAAGTACATCGATATATAGATTAAAATATATACAATATGTACCCCGTGAAAGTTATATTATATACATATTATATTTTAACCCAAATGATATGATCTAACCAACTGCCATTATAACTGGTCCATTGGGTCCTACGTAAGGAGGGAAAAAACAGACAAAAAATAAAACTCCGGAAACTATGTATTTAAAAGTGACCTGCTCCGCGAAATAAGGAAATTCTCGTAGAAATTTGTCATCAGCTGTTGGTACTCGTATAAGGAGATGTTTCATTATTATCCATGAACATAACTACACTTTTGTGTATAGTACAGAAATTGTTATGTGTACGAGTATGTTGTTTTTGAAATAAAAATAAAATTATCTATATCACGCGATCACGCGTGTAATTCCTAAAAGGGTAGGCAGAGGAGTGCAGTACACTCCCATGATATTGTAAGTGCAGTTTTTATTTTGCTTCTTTTTATTTGAGTGTATTTGAAATTATGAAGAATAATAATAATGAACATAATTTATTGCCAAACACAATGCAAAATATACAATAACTAGCAGAACAAGGACATTGGAAGGTACTTTTATTGGCAAAGGGGCACAACTCAGCTACGCTACTGCGGGATCTAGATCCCGGGCAGCGCTGGTTTTCAGTTGTACCTACTCCCGGAGTTATTGGGAGCTGATAATCGAGTTTCGCCTAGGTCCCGCAGCCATTTAGGTATCCTTGACATAAATGAACATGTGGTGAGCCTATTGACGTTCATCGGGCATGAATTCAGACTTCGAGCAACTTGAAATTTTAAATAAAAATTCTAAATAGAAACCTCAATAATACCCCAGGAGGTATTCGAACCCAGGAACTCTCGACCGGTAGCCGCACTTGGAACCACTCGACCAAAGAATGAAAGATAAATTCACTTCGACTCACCGCATCGTCATAGTATCGTTAATGCTAAGCTTATCGAGTCGCGTATACTTGAGTGTACATATACCGCCCCGTTTGATCGCCTCAACTACGAATAAAATTCGATTACCCTTAGTATAGGGGCGCGCTGTACGATCATGTTACGAAACTCTCTCTACACGTTGATCATAATTGCATTGATTCACTTAAATATTAAACGCGCTCTATATTTCCTTTTGCGATGACATAATGTAGAACAATGTAACGTAACGATGTAAAATCACACCTGTAATCGCCGGAGAGGCAGGCAGAGGAACGTAGTACACTCCCACGTTGGTCGTGTTGGTTGCAAGTGCGACTACCGAACGGGAGGTCCTGGGTTCGAGTCCCGGGTCGGGCACTACTAAAAAAATTTCTAATTTATATTTTCTAGTAGTGGCTCGGAGTCTGGAAATGTGCCCGGTGTATGGCAATAGGCTCACCACCTATTCCATCGTGGGACTTAAAAGTAAC
>DWDV01001369.1:0-13421 GCA_018245615.1 Mimoniades ocyalus | reverse complement strand
GGGGGTGGCAAAGGATTGTTCAAAGGGTGGCAAAACTTCAAAATAAATAATAAAAAACCTGTTTTAACGATATATCAAAGTAGTTGACCTTATTTTTTTTTCGTTGACGTGATTATCATATAGGTAAACATATACAAACTTTAAAGGGGGCGGCAAAATTTTAGTTCCGCCCCGGCCAGGTGACACCCACGCTACGCCACTGCCTTTAATATCTATTCTAGTCTTATATGTTACAATATACATGTAATATCAAACCTGTAATCCCCGTAGAAGTAGGCAGAGGTGTGTAGGACAGTTCCACATTTCATGAGTTACCTTTAAACCCCAGCATGAAATAAGGGGTAAGTCTATTGCCATACACAGGGTACAAATCCAAATTTCTATTAAAAAATTAAGTTAGAAAAAGTATTTAATAGAATTAATGTACCATATTATAAAACTGATAGTAATAGCAAGATACTGATTGATGGGGGAGTCAGGAGTCTCCGAAACCGGAGTGCATGTATGAAGAGAGTGATGAATGTAGAAGAAGCGCGGCAGGTCTGTACGGATCAAGATATTTGGCACTAGCATACCCCATGAATAACCTGGCATGAAGATATATATGTAATAAAATGTTTTCATATCGTTTCAGACATTAACGGACAGCTCAGTGCAACTGGGTAAACATAAGTATCTTCCCGCGCTTTTTCAGACGCTATTCGATTACAATATATTAACCAAAGTGCCCAAAGTACACTTTTTGCCATGGACTCATAATAATAAGGAAAAGAAAGTTTCAATGGTATTTTTTTGTTTTTGTATATAGATGTATATTTTCATTTTCAAACGGAATCGGTTGATCTTCTGATTTTTTTTTCGACCCTTTTATCGTTCCACTGCTGACAATTTTTTTATACAAATGAAAAAGAAGCTCTCTTTTTTTGGGTATCTAAGAATAATCTTACTTTTATAAAATTCACCATATTCCTATGTGTAATAGACATCAGTTTATCAACTTAACTATGATCAATAAATGTTAATGTTCCTTTTTATTGTCAAATCGCCGATTGTAAGATCACGATTAAAGAACAAAAATATATGATTATTTCTTTGAAATATAAACATATTTATTTTTCTGCAGATGGATGAGTACTGCTTGTATCTAGTTAACATTAGACAGAAAAAGGAGTTGCCATGTCCACCAGACTATCTGCCTCTATTGTGGTATTTCTTCAAGCCACACACATTTTCCAAGTCATCAAGGGTTATCCCTTGGTTAGAGTGAGTATCCAATATATTCTAGACATCTGTCCACATAGCTATATTTATAACTTTCATTATTACTAGGTACCATTATAATCGTCACGTCAAGTTCCTTATGGGTAGGCTTAAAAAAAAAACAAATGACAAATCCTTACAAACTTGGCGCGCCTCGTCTGCATTCATCACATACTTTATACTAGTGATGTAACGAATGCAATCATTTCTTGAACATTCGCGAATGCGAATGCCAATATTCTGTTTTGTAAAAAATTTAATAGACGAATTTATTTCTGTTTCTTTATATTGCAATATATATATATATTTTCTTATCATTTCTAATCAAAATTTAATTGTTAAGCTTGATTGCCCCGAGTAAATAAATACATACATACATATCTTCACGCCAGGTCCCTTGCGGGGTAGGCAGAGAGCACAGAGTGCAAATGTCTCTATTCTTACACACCTGTCGTGCTTCGTCCACATTCATCACTCTCTTCATACATGCACGCCGGTTTCGGAGACTTCTAACTTCTAATTTAAAATAAGTAGAGATTAAAAATTTGTAGTCCTACAGACTTTTCTCTTTATTAACAACCAAAAGCTTGCCTTTTTTAACGAGAATATCAGTGCTACCATTGCATTGTACTTAGGTACTAATACTGTTTCCCGAATAATTATATACCGAATATACTCGTACATATAATAACTCATATTCCAAACCATAAATAAGTCAACCTGTAAATTTAAAAAATGCCATATACTTACATATAGTCACAGCAAGATACATACATAACAGCTGAATTGAGAAAGACAGGCAGGCAGCAATAGAATAAATCTAAAACGTTTCTACTCAATGTTGCATACCAGGACGAGCTATTTCGCAGTAACAACCGTTAAAATAAAAAATAACTGACGGAGCAAGACAGGCCAAAGTCTTCCCCGTAGAGTAGTGAAGCCTGTCCCGGCACAGTACAAACATTCATTCCTGCCCACCCTACTTCAAACGTCTCCTTAAAAGGGAGGAGAAAATTATCTCGTGAATAAATTATATTTTTCCCCTTTTATGAAGACAGTTGAAGTGCATTTTCGTCCATCTTTTTTTTTGTTTGTCTCAGATCAAAGACATCGGAGGAATTCCGGCCTGTGAGTCCGCAAAAATAAAATGAATAAAGAATTTAATGTGACTTGATGTCCTAAGGATAATAATATTAAAGTCGTTTATATAGGGCGTCTCTTGAGTAACGTTGTTTGTTTTTGTCGGTTCCATTTGCTTTAAAAAATATTTCGCTCCTTAGGTATATTGTACTAACCTCCAAATTTTGTAACTTTTACAAATTCTGACCTAGTAACTTCATTATGCATATTTTTCATACGATTTGTTCATTTTATGAAAAATAATTACGTAACGTGGTTAAAATGTAAATAAAACGAGCACTTACATATTATTCAGAGTACCTAGGTGTTATTTCTTGGCTTCATTAATAAAAAGTGTTCTAAATTTAAACTAAAAACCAAAATGGCTTTTGTTAGCTTTAAGTACAAAGACCACGCAATATTTTAAAGTTCCTTTGTAATTAACATTTAGCATTTCGAGCTTTAAATAATCTACATTGTTTTCAAGAATTCAAAATTAGGGAATTTGGATTTGTATAGTTTCCTTAGTTGTTTGAAATTGATAACAGACCTGTTCATATAAAATTAATTTGGAAAGGCAATACATTGAGAACTCCCGTTGGTGTTGCAGATGCTTAGAACGATACCGACTTAAGTACTATCGGAAGGACCATCTGGCCATTTGTATAGAAGGGTCAAAAGACGATTGATCGTAATATGTACAAAGGATAAAATGTCCCGACCAATAAATCCTCATCCCAACGAATGTATAGAAATTTTCGTAAATTACATTGGGATTAAAATCGTTATTTCTCCACACACGGCCATCTGATTCCAAGTTAAGCTTCAAGGGAGTTTGTGTTATAGTAACCAGAGGGCCAATAAACTACATACATATATGCATATATGTATACTTACATCGATATATATCCAGATAGCACAGATACTTGTGATCATCACACAAATATTTGTTCTGGCTGGAAATCGAACCACGACATCCGGCGCTAGTTAATTTCACTAACTGCACCTCGGCGGTCGAACTCTTATAGTACCTATTACATAAGCTTTTCTTTCAATGGAAACGATACCTTACCCTAACTACATATTTATTAAAATTAGTAATTACATACCACTAAATCACACCTACATACAACAAAAACTAAGGCATTTCAAAAAATAATTTTAGTTGTTCCTACTGCCGATCAAGAAGTTGTGGATTCAAATCCCAGGTCGGGCACTATTGGATTTTTCTATTATTATCTACTTTCTAAAATTTTCTATTTGTAACTCGATGTCTGGATTTATTACATAGTAGTACGAAAAGACAACGAGAGAAACATGAGACTGTACTACATTCCACTGCCTACTTTTTCAAAGATTAGAGGGGTCATGTTACGTTTGTATTTTAATCACATACATATATACAAAACATTCCATAGTAAGAGACATGGACTAGAATCCATCCCCATTCAGAGAGAAAAACAATTGCTTTACGATGGAAAAATGTGCACCGCGAGTACTTCCCTGGAACCATGTTCTGCCAACTATCCAATGTAGTATTCCTATTTCATTTGACTGACGTGACGTACCTAAGTAGTGTAAACCGACGGATAAGCATCAACAAATTGAATATAATGATATCTCAAGAAAGACTGCTGCGCGCTCATAAAGGGTCTGTAAAATGGAAAAAATTAATTTTTCTCCTTAATATTTTCATGCAATATTCATAATCTTAAAAGAAACAATCTGTAAGTATAATTCTTTTATTCAGTAAACAAAAAAACAAATATCCAATTAAAAACATTGAGAGGGACATTTTTATTCTAGAATAATCGCTATTAGTGTGTATGAGGTTGCAATACACGTTATTATGAAATAGTTTCCTAGTAGACATCTAACAAATCGAAACTCCATTAAGGCTAGTTTACACAAGTTTTACAAATGCGCTATTCCATTTGGCACATTGTCACAAAAAACATACATATTTTGTATGTAGTACGTGAGAACAAAGCTCTCAATCACAGCGTCCACTGCAGGACATAGGCCTCCCATGAGCGGGTTTTGCTCATAATATCGCACTTATTGTTATCAAATAAAATCATGTGTAAACCAGGCCTTACCTCCAATCACCCATTTTTCTCTCTACCTAGCTTAATGCACCTACGTTTTCTACTAAATAAATAGTTAACGCTACTAATATGTAATGTCTAGAGTAATTATACTATATATGGAAATCGTTACTTACAATAAAAATTTAAAAAAATGCATCCCTAATATAACTATGTACGTATGGTATAAACTAAATGTTTAAAAAAGCTTAAAACAAATATAGCAATAACGCTCAAATATTATAATTACAGATTACGTAAGAAAACCCGCGAACGATTGTATATTAAATTCTCCAAACCTCATGCTCGAAACACATCAAATCAAATATGTAGTACGCTCTTGGGTTGTAGAGACCCATATATAGGACAATGAAAATGTACACAATTCAATATAAATGTAATAATAAATTAATTACACGTCTAATACGCACCCGAGCTTGGCATTCGATGCATTGAATTCACCCAGATGTTAATTTCTATAAACGTAAAAGTAAAATGTGTCCGGAACGACCGCACCCGCCACTCTTCCTATCCAGGCATCGGACACGCCGCATCGCTAACCGCGTGGTGTTGGACGTGCCGCCGGACCGACCGTTCCGCGTCTCCGAATAGTCAATTGTCTAACAAGCAATACGTCTAACATACATGTACGTATTGCGAGCAAAACTACACAATATAGTCATGATTTCAATAATTTAAGCATATATGTATATTTTATCTTTTCTTAAGTTTTCAAGTTTAAGTTAAATATTCCCTACTACTACTGCTAACAATTGAAATAAATTATCCAATTAGACACATTAAAAAAAAACAATTTAGCACATTTTTTTTAAGTCCTTTCCTTTCCTTTAAGTTTCCTTTTCTACAAAACATTACGCTTACCCATAAATTTTAATCCTAATATTATTCTTTTATAAAAATCGAATACTATATAATGCTTTTTTTGTTAGGTTCTAAGAACAATACGGGTATATAAAACTTATATTTAAACCGTCTTCAAAAGAAAGCTCGTTTAGCTTCTCGTCCCGTAACTCATATTCGATATAGTCTTCGACAGTTGTGTGCCATTTTCATCTCCAATATTATAAACTGCGCAAAGACCAAATTTCATCAACATACAACAGTATATATTCAAGGCGGTTTAGTTTTCATTTGTTCTTCATAAATATTATTATTGAAGCACACCAAGTCTGCAAAGGTAGAGATATTTAGCACTAGGTACTCCCTGTCTGTCCCGTTGAGGAACTGGCGTGACGACATAATTATAACATTAATATCATACATATTTCATTATGTCCAAATGTAAATATATTAAATATATATTAACGTTACAAAGGCCATGTTACAATTATAGGCCACGTTACAAAATTCGTCATATTTTGGCGTATTTTTATTCAAATAAAAATTAATGAGCTGGACTTGGGGAACAGCCGAGTGTTGCAGACCACATTTGTAAAATCAGAAACTTGCGGACCTGCAACTATGAGCTAGTATACCTTACGCTTTTTTTCATAGACCTAACAACCACTCCCACCTACCGCTCTCCCAACCACTCACTATTAGTTCATTGTATTAGTTTTATATGTATATGATCATACAACGCCCTTGTAATATTTTTCAACGTATAATTGTATACCTACTCATAATAACAAAAGTAAAAATAATAAAAAAATACGACATTTTTAAAAATGCTAAGTTAAAACTAAAATATTACTCGCACTCAGCCATCGACGTTAAATACTCAGGGAATTAAAATAATATTATTATGCGTACAATATCAATAGCTACCACTAATTGTTTCCTACATTTTCAACATCCATTTAGTTAATAGAATAGGATAATCTTAATAATATATGTAGTAATACTTAGACAAGTGTGATTTTTATGTAATTTTACAACAATTCAATTTATATATAAATGGTAAGATGTGAAATGAAAAATATACATTTAATTATAGAATAATATCAAAAAGTCATTACATTTTAATATTATGTTGCCATATTTACACGAAAGACTTAGGCGGCTACTGAAAACAATATTGTTCATATACATTTCATTCAATGGTAACTTCATGTTACACATAATGTCCACACACAGCTTACACTGCCTAGCTCCTACCTAGAAATGTAAGTGTTGGGTAGTGTTCGTTCAGTGTCCTCCTACCTCCTTGTGTATAAAGAATTACGATCAATCTTAAACAAACCAGTTGCCCATTGCAATCACTCAGATCAAAGATGTTAAATAAATACAAAATAGAAGACCTCAAACTATTTGCTACTGTACTCGTGACTTATGTTATGCAACAGGCCATGTTCAAGTGGCCCAATGGTTCAGTAGTGTTCGTCCACTACATTTGCCAAATTGGAAAGCAGCATTGCATCCTATTTAATGACATAAATAATAATAGACAGTTTAATATATGAATCTTATATATAAAGCTGGACATTGAGCCAATGTCAACATTGTCAAGCGACCACAAATGCAATTAAATAATACTCTCATTTACATTACTAATAATAATAATAATATATACCTCGTATTTTTTTGGTCTACCTGTTCAAAACAATTGAATAGGAAACAACAGTATTTCTAAAAAGCTAAAAAAATATTGCACATTGCAAAGACAGACATTTATATGTTATAATAAGTGGCAATAATGGTTAATTACAATTACGGACATTGAGACAGATTTTATTTAAGATTTTTCCTGTTTATTAAAATTAAAAGAATGGTGACGTTTTCAACTACAAATAATAACGATGAATATTTAGAACTGCCAAAAATAAGCCAGAATAAAGCCCCTCGTTATATGTACGAGGATACAGCTGTCATGTGAAACAAAAGTATACAATTTTTGAACTTTACGACACATTTAAATAAGGCTACACAATGTAGGACTGGTTGAAGTGAAAAAGTCTTAAGCACCAAAAACATAAATTAAATAAATGTTACTGAATTATTAAACACACAAACAAAATGATTCATTGGTCAAATTCACAAGAGTCAGAAGCAAAATTAAGCTAGGAATGTAAGGAATATTCAGTTGTACTTCGTTGACCAATATAGTGTAGAACCTCACATTAGTCAACTTGTAAAGTTTACAATTCGAGGAGGCAGAAGGCGAGCCAATGTGAATTTTTGTTCATGAGATACTCATTGTCACTAATTACCCTCCTCAGTGGTACATAAACATTAAATAACGACTCGCCTTGCCAGCTGTACTTACATGTTCTCCTATACACTAATGTAAACACACCATGCAGCCAATCACTTCACTCCATTCCCACGACAGAACCAGTAAAATGTTACTGTAATAGTACATATTACAATGTAATTGTTGATTTATTGTGATTTTAATAACTGAGTGAACATCTTTGAACATGATTAAGATCTATTATTTCCAAATGTCATACCAAACCTTTACGTCATTTGGCTCAAGTTTTAAGTCTTTTATTTCATTTCTGTGTTGATTTGAAAGTTCCGTTTGTATTAACATTGTAGAACAAACGTAATATTTTAGAAAAGGAGGTTTGCGATTACAAGGTAACATATATTATGCTGTTCGTTTGATATGTGCCTGCCATGGGAGTGAAGTGAAGTAGAGTAAACAGATCACAATCCGAGGAGGCAGAAGGCGAGCCAGTTGGAACATCAGTTGTCTGTGTCATTCTCGTCGTCGCTCATGTCCTCGTCGCTCGTGAACTCCGGCTGCGTCGCCTGCCCCACGCAGCGCTGGCACCAGCATACGAATAGGTAATTTTCGGCCAGCTCCTGAAAATACAAATTGAACACATATTAGGAAACACAAATTTGACATTTATTAGGTTTACCAACCCAGTATATATGGTAAAAATGTGGGAAAAAAAAGTATAAAGTTGTGTATCCACAATTAAAAGTGAACACAGCATTTACAATATTGACACCCAAATAATCCAACAGTGAAATAAGTAAATATAATTCTCATTTACTATTACACAAACAACATTTAACATATACAATTTTGATTGAATACATTACAAATATAATTTTCATTTAATAATCATAATGTTCAGTACTCATCAGTTTTATCTGTGTACCTCAAAAAATTAAACAGAAGAAAATACTATGTAGCATTAAGTTCTCTATTCTTACCATTAAGATTTTGATGGTACATTAAAGAATAAATAAATATTTGTTTAACTCTCTCAACCAATGCATATTGATTATTTAGGAATTAGCTTCCCTTATTATTCATCACTTTAGACAATTATATAACTTGCCTTGCTTTTGTAGGCAACTCCAAACAGGTGATCTCAGTTATATGTAACATTTTAATTCCCAATTTCAAAATAAAACTGACTGCTTTAAATAATGTTTAAGTTTTGTCTCATTAATCTTATGTTTAAAGCACAGTGCATCCCACATCTCACATTCAGGAATATGTACTGCATGTACTGCATGTTCTTATTATTAGTTTAAACTTCTACTCAAAATAGGGTTGATTTCCACTGTTTCTACTTCTACAACTGAGCAGCAATACATGAAAATTTCAATTTCGAACCCTGTGTGTAGTTACATAAGAGTTTATCTATTGTAACATGGAGCCCAACATCGAAAATAATGCAAAACCTCACCTTCTGTCTGGAGTGCCTGGACCTCTGTAAAGAGCAATCATCCAAATAGCTAATGCAGATCTCATCACCGGGCACAAGTGGTTTCTTTGCCCTTAACTGCAATCTGTGATTTCCATAAGAGAAGCACACTTCAGCATTAGGGTCACAGCTGTGATTGCAAGCACTCTGAAGTCGAAATAGTCCTGAGCCTTCAGTGTTGATGAACTCACCAGATTCTGGGAAAAGAAAAGGCATATTGCACATTCACTTTTAAAATATAAGTACATTTAACTTTAAAATACAAATATGGAACCCACAACGGTTTCATAGTGTTAAAGTATCCCTATAGGATTTATTAAATATTTGAGAAATAGGGTTCTCCATTCTCTAAGATATACATACATACATATACATACATATCTCGGGACATCTCCACACACAACCATCTGATCCCAAAGTAAGTGTCAAGAGAGCTTGTGGTATGGTAACCAGATGGCTGATAAACTACATATATACATATAAATATATACTTAAATAGATTTTTTTTTTACATCCAGACACAGAAGAAATACTTGTGCTCATCACACAAATATTTATTCTGGGTGGGAATCGAAACCACGACCCCCGACTCAACAGTCAGGTTCACTAACCACTAACCACTGCACCAACGGGCCAGATTTGTCTAAAGTTTGTAGTTAAAATTTCAAGTGGGGGCCTGTGTCTGGATTACAGGTGTGATATTACATGTTACTAACATATAGTAAACATTTTCACCACAAAAATAATGTATGCAGTGCTTACTCTGCTATGCTTTTAGGTAGGGGTGCATCAAGTTGCATTCGGTCCAATGTTTCATCTTCTTCCCTGTCGCGAGGAGTTCTGGGCCCTAGCCATGGTTTAATGGCTTCATTCCACCAAGCAAGTTCCACACGCTGTTTACGTGTCACCGTATTCCAGTGCGGCACATACCTTCTAGTCAAATCTTTCAAATAGTTGTTATTATCCCAGCCAACAACATAATTCACAGGATGAGTGGTACCATTCTGAATAATTACAATTACACATCAAAGAGGGTTCTAGTGAAATACAGCTTGCTAAGATAATAATTGGAATATTTCACCTATATTATCCTTAGCTATAATATACTAATACTGGCGTAATGATGTGGGGAGTTCGCTTTATTTATAATGTTCAACTTTAACAGTAGATAACTGAAATTTGAATAGTTGATTTATTTGACACAAAATTTACATATATTACTTACATATATTTCATTAACACAGTGAGCCTTTCCTTTAATGACATCTACTGCAACCCACTGTTCCAATTCCTCAACATATATTTCACACCAAACATCCATTTTGTGAGATGGTGCTTCATCATCTGTTGATAGAATGCGACGATCTATCTTTCGACGTGTGCCAGCTTTTACATTAGCTTTCTTAGAACTGCTCTCTTTTTGTGGCTCAATCATTTCCGGTAAATAATCACTGTCTCCATCTGACGATATACTTGTCTTTGCTGAAATGTTATGAGAGTATTAAACGTGTACTATTTTCAAAGGTTTGTAATATATTTGTTATATTTCTATATTTATATATGTCTATATTTGTTAAGTGAGGACAGCTTTATTAAAAATTCCAATGTAGCCATGTATAGCCACATATGACCCTTAAAGGAGTGTCGTTACAGTTACCTTTATTAGTATTCACCTTGGCTTCTCTTACTCTTTTTTTGATAATGTTAACAAGATCATTAGTAACATCTATTTTGGGTTGTACTTTTGTTTTTGTTAAGTCTCTGTGACTAATTCTCTGACTGTCTTCATCCTTAATTTCCTTAGATCTCGTCTTTCTTGAAGGACCTGCGACTTTATTTTCATTATTGGACAGTTCCTCTGTTTTGATACCTTCAAAATATTTACTTTTATTTAATGTGGTTTCTGGAACACTTTTTGCTCTGATATTTTTAGCCTTTTTATTATTTGTTAGATTATTTTGGTTTTGAATTGGGTTAGAGGTATGTGAACGTTTTCGGGCTCTGGTGGTTCTCTCAGTCGTTGATGAATCCTCTTTAATAAAATATTCACTGGTTTCAAGGTTTCTCTTAATTTCTTGATTGATTTGTTCATCTGCTTGCTTTATCAGATTACGCGTATATGATCGTTTTTGTGGTCCGGTATTTTTCAAAATTTCCGAAGGAATACTTTTATCGAAATTTTCACTCATATCATTATTAGTAACAACAATCTTAGGAGGATCAGCATTTTTTTTACTTACAGCATTTTTTATTATGTTGTTACGTTTAATTTCCGGCGTTACAGTAATTTTGGAGTTACCTACATTACGGCGAGTCTGTCTTTTTTCTGTGGTTGCTTTTTGTTGTACTTCAATCGATTGATTGTCATTTGTATTATTCTTATTTTTGCCTGTCTGATTTTTTTCAAGTGGAGATAATCTTTGACTAACCTTCCTAACAGGAATTTCCTCATCTTTTATTTCCTTTGCTTGAACCGCATTTGCTGTATTCCTATCCTTAGAGTTAGACTTTTTACTTGAACAAGGACTGACTCTTTTACTACTTGCCTGTCTTCTAGGTCTTTTTGGCGGTGAAACATCTTGAATTAGAATTTCATCATCATTTCCATCTATTTGCATGATATTATCAAAGTCACTGTCACTGAAAGAATCATGATTTCCATCTAATTGTGGTATTTTGTCACCTGTACTTTTCTTTTTGCTGTTCTTCTTAAGATCTTTCATTTTGGTGTCTTCTCTTACTTTACCATCATTCATTAGTTTTGGTTTTGTTGATAGTGAACATAACTCACTACTTGGTGGCTTTAAAGGTAATGTTGTAAAGTTTAGCAAAATCCGACACTGCAAACCAACAGCTCTTAACATTGACACAAAGATATAAACAACATACTTTTTGGAAGTGACAACTCTGCTTTGAATTTGTTGTAATAATATCTGTTTTAGAGGTGGTGCTTTTGGTCTAAATTTATGTTCGTTTTTATCAAATTTTATGCTTAATTTATCTTTGAACCAAGTAGTAATTTGTTCCACATATTTCATGTCGACTCTTTCACCAGGGTAGCATTCCTGAGATGGAATTAAAGAAACAGCCTTTGACAAAATTTCTTGATCATTTAAAACTTGACTTATATAATTGCCATGACCTAACCAACACAGTAAGTGCACTTTGTGCATATATACTTGATATTCTTTTTTGACCCTATTAATTTTTCTTTTCATCATCATTTCCACATCAAGCTTTTTGGTTTTTCTACATGCTGCATCTGGGAAGTCTACTATAAGCTGTAAGCCCTGTTGTGAATTTACTTTTCCCTCTGAAATTAGTAGTATGTCTATAAATCACATTGATTAATATTTTAATTATGTATGTAGTTTACATAAAGTATTATGTATATTAATTATAATAATATCTTGGGCCATGTCCTCACACAGCTGATCACAGTCACAAGGTTTCTTGATGCTTACTTTGTGATGAGATCTTCGCAAAGTAAGCATCAAGAGACCTTGTCTTATGGGAACCAACATGCTGATAAATTACAAGAAGTTTTTTTACACCCAGACAATAAATACTTGGGCTTTTCACACAAATATTTATTTTAGGTGGGAATCTAATCCAAACTTTGACTGGCCCGTTGGTGCAGTGGGCTTTTCACATCCAGTTTTCTTTTTGTTTCTGTGTATACAGAAATATATAAAATAAAAGTCAGGAAAATTCCGTCACTTCCATTCTATTCCACACAATCAGTTCTGTACTTCAATATTTTGTAAACAAACTGTACCTGCCACTTCTTCCCAATCTTCCATGTCTGAATCACTGTCATTCTTAGTTTTAGCAGGTTTGCGTTTTTTTAATTTTGGTGCTGTCATCACTGGTATGATTTCTTCACCCAAGGCTAAAAGATCATTCACATCAGATTCTCTGTTGTTTTCTCTCTTTACAGTGTATTTCTGTATAGACTGTTTTGTTTCCTCCAGTTTAAAATTGTGTTCTTCAAGTTCTAAAAACGTCTTTTTAGCTATTTCCTCACTTTGTTTTAAATTTTTCAACCATACCTGGAAAACAACATTGAAATTTCGAATACAGTAAGAACTAAGCATTCATTGCTTGAGTGTACACACAAAGTTATCCAGTAAGAAGTACTAAGCTTAGTTAACAATTGTTTTATAGTAAAATTTAGGTATTCAACTTAAGTTATTAATGATAAGATATGTGCATACCCCTTGTTTTATAGTATAATTTAAGAACTGAACTTAAGTTATTAATGATAAGATATGTGCATACCCCTTGTTTTATAGTATAATTTAAGAACTGAACTTAAGTTATT
>DWDV01001368.1:0-13424 GCA_018245615.1 Mimoniades ocyalus | reverse complement strand
TGATCAGCCTATTCCCGTCCACTGTTGGACATAGGCCTCTCCAATAGCACACCACAAATTAAAATACTCAAAATAATTTAAACTCTGGGTAAAATATTTCAAAATTTACTAGACATTTCACTGCATGTACCCATGTACAAATGGAGCCTTAGTATTTTTCTATTTCTATCAAAGTTATATTACTATTTTTTATTTAATATTCCTATTAGATTCTTATGCTATTATAAGCACATGACATTTTAATAATAGGCATATATTAGGTTCTGTTAATCACAAAGTGTTCATGATAGGTAGTGATTGATCATAAATAATGAAGTGATAATAAATAGTAAATTGAGGATAAGTAATAATAATGTTAATGATATGTACTTAATACACCATCTTACTTAATTGAAAATCACATATTTTCTGCTAACGTTAGTTATGCTGGATAATAGAAAAGCAGACTTCTGTTATAATTCATTAAGTAACTATTCCTTTGCCTGTTAGTAAATTATTGTTATGTTGCACCATAAAAAAAAATAACTGACTTTTTTATATATTATAATAGCATTTCCTGAAACTATTAATACTAAGTCATTAAATTTCCATCTATGCAATAAATTGAACTTCCTAAAAAGCTTCAGGATCACTATTCATTACAGTTTTTATTTCACATTTGTTTTTTTTGCATACTAATTACATTATAAGGCAACCATAGTATATTTTTTTCGAAATATTGGCCTAAAATTCTGTCTAAAACATTTAAAAGTCTGACTTGAAATTGGCTAAGTAGTTTTTCGAAATCTCGAATCAATGTAATCCTTCACTTAATCTCAAACAATAACTTATTTAGACATACCAATGTTTTGCAGAGCAATTAAATATTTCTCCATTTTTATTTGATCACATAGTTTTTTGCAAATGTGCATGTAACCTATAATATACTGATGTGTGCTGCAATATACTCAGTTATTAATATGTATAAGCTTGAATTCTATCTGTGACTAATTTTATATTCACGAGCCAAAGTCTGCTACCACTCACACTCTAGTGTTGAATCTCAGAGGGCAAAAGCAATTTTATATATCACCATAGCAACTACAATTCATTAAATTGTATAAGATTAGATTTGATATGTGACTAATTATAATTTCATGGCTGAATGTCTTTATTACATTTGGCATTCTGAACATGTTTTGTATATACTTAAATAATATCTGAGAATGTAATATTTAATTAGTTTTGACTATTATTTCTCAAAAAACTTAAACTCCAGAGAGTTGGCATATTTTAGTTTTACTTTATTATTACTCTAATTAGGAATTTCGTTCACTAATAATATTACTTTATTATTATAATGTCACATTAGATCTCTTATGGGGTAGGCAGAGAGCACTGGGTGTCAAATATCTATCCTTACAGACCTGATACGCTTACTGGTGTCCAATATCATATACCTGATGGTGGCACAACACTAGTAATTGTCTTAAAGTACATTATAACAGTGTCCAAGCAAACTTATGTGGTGAGCTGCATTTTGTTCGGGTTAGTCCGCCTATTCACTTACACATGACATTTTTTAATAAAGTTCTTACTTTTGTAATATGGATGGCCATGGTTAACAGGGTCCTGCTTGATTCCAGGTTTCCTACTTACATTATTCTTAGAAATTAACGTTTTTTTTTTCAATAGGTTTAATGTAGGAATTCTCCTTTTAATTTTATACACTGTTGCAATAGTTGATCACTTATGAGCTGTATATATGAACTGTATTTTATTGCCTTTACATAATCATGGTATGAGTCATTGATTAGTCTGGATTGGTTATTCTAAAAATGCCATATATTTTCCCATTATTGGGGCTTATATTCGTCAGTCAATGTTCACTGGCTTAGCATTACATGAATGTGTACGTACTGGTGGCAAACGGAGCTTGCAAAACATTTCTAACAATTGACTACTAACAGGGATAGATTTTAAATTCATATTTGCTTCAACTATAAATTGTTTCGAGAGCTGATAATAGTATGTGTGGCACAGGTCTTCTCCTAGCAGGGTGGTGGGCGGTCGGTGGTTGCGTCAGGTGCGTAAAGCGAGCCGCAGTCGCCGGAGCAGACGCAACGTCACTTCGCCCCTGCCGCAGCCCTCCAACCGGCACTCGTTCAGCCGAACGTCCGACTTCGAGCCGCACGTGGAATTAAGAAGAAGCTCACGGCTCGTCAGCACTCTCCCGCGCTCCGACTACTCCATATCCGAACGGTGGTCGTACGGCACCGACGTCTACGAGACCCGCTACGACACAAGCGACGCCAAGAGCGGCGACACAACAAAATCGTCGGCCGTCGCTCACCCGAAACGCCGCCGAACCTCGTCGTATGACAGGAAAAAGCAAAAAAGTAACAGCCTATCGAATAACAGCAGTACAGACGAGTGCGTCGCATACTGCACCCGCTCACGGACTGCTCTTAGATCTAGTGAGAGTGTTTGTGAGCAGCAGCCGGGCGACGTCAAGCCGCCCGCGCGGTCCCGCTTGCCGCTAGCGCAGCCGGCGCCGGCCGCTCAGCCAGTCCCGCTCAATCAAAGCGAAGGTGGCTTGTTGCCGTTGGACGAGAGGGACTTCGCCTACTCGCCCTTCAGCTCCTCGACTATCACCGAATTGCTGGACTCGGACTACTCGGTGTACAGTCCCACGGCCCGCCGACGGAAAGGCAAGAAGAGGAAGCGTTCAGCACACCGTTCACTGTCCCACAGGAAGAGCAACTGCTTGATCGACTTGGACGTGTGCAGGAAAAAGTTTAAAATAGAATCTCACAAGGAGGTTTTAGAGACTAGCAAGGAAGCCACATCCGGCCAAAGGACGCCCGATATCGACACTGAGAAGGCAGATCTAACGGCCACAGCGCAAACACCGTGTACCTACTTACTGCGTAAGAGGCACAATCGAGATCTCGGACCGCCCACCTCGACGGTCATAAGCGATTCAGGTAATTTTGAAGATATCTCTCATACCATACGCTACATTGTACCCTCGCTACTCACCGCTTGGATACTGGGACGATTAAAACATGTAGAGACATCTTAACAAATTAATAATTCTATATAGGCCACTCACAACATATTTATTGGTTAACTCGTTTGCAACTACGTGTAATATATATTTACCGTTGGGTTTTGCATTGCGCCTTATCAGCCACCGTTATCATCTGTATCGAATAGTCATTCATTGTAGATAGTGTTCGTGTGCGCCGTACAGTGATGGTCCCATTGCAGCCCATCCCACCACGAGCCACGCGGCGCACGCGCGCGGCGCCGCCGCCGAGCGCAGCAGCACCGGGGACGTTCGTGCGAGGACCGCCACTCCTCCACCATACAAAGATTTACAAGGTAAATTGATAATACCCGTCCATGATGCTAAGGACCCAGTTCTCTTCTCGGTGTGCCAGACATTGGGATGAACCCCGCTCGTTCGACGAGGAAGCTCGTGTACAACAGTGGAAAGATAATGGGATTGAAAAAAAAACAAATGTTTAGGACAAGTAAATTAATAATATTTATATATTAATTTGTCGTTTTCTTGACAGAAGCCGGCTCATCGAAAGGTCACAGCTCCGACAGCAAGCTTCTTATTGTTCCACGCGACCTCCCATATCTTCGTCAAACTAACGCTAGAAGAGTGAGTAAACATTAAATTTACAAGTACAAATAATAATAAGGATCTTATTACAATAATAAAGTTTGTATTAACGCCATTTTTTTTGTCATTACTTAACAAGTCTGATTACCAGCCACATAATATATATAGGAACTAATTAATTTATTCCTGAGCATTATTGTTATAGTTGTTTATCAACTAATGGGATAACTATTAATATTCCGAGTTATGATTGAGATAATATTTTTCTCTTTGAATCGTCATCATCAGTTGATGCCTTATCTGTTGCACAGTGGGGAGCACCGTGCAGAGCTGAGGCGGAGATGGAGTGTGCGCCCTCCCAATGTATATTTAAATGTAAATGTAATGTTTACGCGTGCAGAGTATCGCAGCTGCAACGGGTGCGACCCTGGGTGCTTGCTTGACGAGGGGCGCCGGTTCCTCTCAGCGTCAGCGGCAGGAAGCTGCTACCAAGAGACAGGTGGGTCCCATACAAATATTGAATAGCAGCACTGAAATAAATACAGCAAGTTATTGATATTTTATTATATTTGAACTTGTAAAATTCTGCCTAGAAGTCTCTGATGTTTGTTTCTATGTTCTGTCTGCCTACTCCGCAATGAATCTGTCGTGAAATTACAATAACAATAATAATAAACTGCTGTACTGAAATTATAGCCATCAATAAAGACTTCTTAATTAATATAAAAAAAAAAACACTACAGTACATTTTTGATATTAACGATAACAGGTTCTATCGCAAATTTATCATTATTTACGATCAGATTGTGAGGTGAACTAAATAGCTCAATCGTGGTTATATTGTTTTAATTTAGGTAATCAAATACAAGTTCAATTTCAATCAAATTCAAGTAATTAAATACATATAATTTAATTACTTGAAACAAAAATTCAATTAACTTATAATTGGCGATGAATTATGATCAAGTGAATAGTACATACCTGACTGCTGGTTCACGGATCATGCGTTTGATATCCACTCAGGACAAATATTCATATAATCAGTGTCTAGGTAGAATAGAGAGAATTATCTATATAGGTGTATATTCGTATGTAAGAACTCATGCAGCCTTGACGCGCACTCGGGACACACGTGCTCGCGTGTGGGCGATGTCCCAAAATATTTATTCTGTTTCATGTTGTCGTAGAAAAAGCACTGCAGGTGTGTAATAGTAATAGCGCTTGTCACAATCGACTAGTCAGGTGTCAGTCAGGTGGCAGTCAGGTGGCAAGCGGGACGTAACGTGTACATGTGCGCGCGCCGCAGGTGTCGGGCGCCGAGGACGCGGGCAGCGGCGCCGCGAGCGGGCGGCGGGCGCGCGCGCGCGACATGCCGCAGCCGGCCTCCACCCGCAAGGACAAGAGAGGTGAGCACTGTCTCCGCTCGTACATTGCGGCGTGGCGCGCGCCCTGCCTCGCGCCCTGCCTCGCGCCCTGCCTCGCGCCCTGCCTCGCGCCGACAAACGCTCGGATCTCGGATGTCATGATGATCCAAAGATCGTGACAGCACTTCCAGTGTAGCAATCTATGTTGAGACGTGAGTTTATTGCGACTTTAGATATATTGTTACTAAATGTTAATGTGGATTTTTTGTTTATTTTTATAGGCAAAAACAGTCTGGGTTCGTGTGCCAGTACTGGCGGTGCGTCCGGCCGGTCTCACCCCCCGCCGCTAACCACGGTAATGTTCACTTTGTTATTGTTACCAAATATTATTGTATTTATTATACGTCATTGTAACCGCTACGCTGTCGACGCAGGGTGCGGTGGCATCTACATCCTCGACACCGCCCGTGTCCGCCTCGGCCGCCGCCATGCCCGACAACGTGGCCAACGATGCTAAGGCCAAGGGCAAAGGTATGTTTCTAGTAACTAACGGCTCTATAATTTCCACATTTTGCACCAGAATAAGCTAGTTTACAAGGTTTTATTTAATGCTCCTAACTTTGTTAGTCAATCTTGCATGACATAAGTGTAGTGTAAGATCGTATGCTAGGACGAAGAGGATTCTAAATAATGATAATGTTAATTAAACATGCTCATTCCCTATGCCGTATGAGACTCTGCGCGTTGAAATAATAGTAATAATCGTGTACGGTATCGTAGCATCGGCGTCGGCGGAGGAGTGTGCGGGCGGCGCGGGGGCGGGCGGCGCGGGGGCGGGCGAGGAGTCGTCCAGCGAGGAGGGCGAGGTGGGGCGCCTGCAGGCGCTGCTGGAGGCGCGCGGCCTGCCGCCGCACCTGCTGGGCGCGCTGGGCCCGCGCATGCAGCACCTGCTGCACCGCACCGTCACCGCCAACTCCGGTCAGCCGACCATCAGACACTATATTAATGTATCGACTGTAGAGTAACTGTAAAACTGTTGACACCTAAATACGTAGAGATTCATCTTTTAGAAATGCCGCACTAAGGGTAGGGTGACAAAAGGACCTTTATTAGCTTCAATGTGTCTAATGAAGTATTACGGAATAAATTATATCGGTCGGCATAAATGAAGGTAACTTATAATAAATGCATAATTTCCTTGTAGCTGCATCAAAAGCGGCACAGCTGCTCGCCGGGCTGCAGGCTACCGGTGACGAGGGACAACAGTTGCAGGCCGTGATCGAGATGTGCCAACTGCTAGTGATGGGCAACGAGGACACACTGGCCGGGTTCCCGGTGCGCCAGGTCGTGCCCGCTCTCGTCAACCTGCTCGCTGCCGAGCATAATTTTGACATGGTAAATACACACATTTCACTCGAGTACTATCTAGCAATGCTTTTGTAATTATACTCTTTTCATTTCTTAAAGACTGATAAATCCTATAGTTAGAAGTAAAGTAGAGGTAAAGAGTCAAACGGTAGCTTATTGTTACTGTTTATTGCAAAATAAGTTTACCAGGACCATAGCAGGTGGAAATCTTCAAACTGTGCACATTACTATGTAAAATGGCGTGACAGTACGTGTATATATGTAGTTACAGTTACTGCTAGTCTCATACTCGATTTAACAAGCATGTTGCACTAATTAATCATGGACACCGGAAGCGGAAGTGGAAGTGCTCGGTTTCGATCAGAAAGCATGTCGCGATGCACAGATGAACCACGCGTGCCGCGCGCTCACGTACATGCTGGAGGCGCTGCCGCGCAGCAGCGGCGCCGTGGCGCTGGCCGTGCCCGCCTTCCTCGACAAGCTGCAGGCCATCACCTGCATGGACGTGGCCGAGCAGAGCCTCACCGCGCTCGACATGCTCTCGCGCCGTCACTCTAAGGCTATACTCCAGGCAGTATGAAAATTTTTTTGATTTATCCGTTCATTGCACATGCCACTGTCAGAATTATGTTATGATTCTTGACAGGTACCTTACCTTAACCCTTCTCATTCTGAGAGGACTTGGGTATCCAACAGTGGAATGATGACAGAGTTGCCGACGACTCCACAAATTGTAGAGCTCGTAGTACATTTGCGTAGCGTGTGTAACAGTATCTGGTATGAAATTAAATGCGTTTTTGTTTAACAGCGTGGAGTGTCAGCGTGTCTTACGTACTTGGATTTCTTCTCCATCAACGCACAGCGAGCCGCGTTGTCCATAGCGGCTAATTGCTGCCAGAATCTCACGCCGGACGAATTCCATCTTGTGCGAGATTCCTTACAACTATTAGCTAACAGGTGAATATTATTTTATTATGTAATCACGTCAGATCCCATATGCGGTAGGCAAATAGCAACTGCACAGTTCCCTATCGTTACTGACCTGACATGCTTCTTCAACATTTGACTCTCTTCGGACTTTATACATTCTTCACACATGCATATCTCTATATCAATACCAAATTAATAACGTAACCTCATCTCTGTAGCAAAATTAAATTCAAATTCAAATGTCATTTATTCAAAATTGGTTCATTAGAACACTTTTTGTACGTCAAAATGAAACTACCACCGCTTCGGAAAATTCCTCGCTATGGTGAAGAAGTGGCGAAAGAAACTCCATAGTGGTGCTACTGCATCTTTTAAAATAAGTACATACTTATTTTAGAATATTATAATATGAGGTAAATAATTGTGGAGCTAGAGTTACATGACACCAAGCATGTTTATCATTTAAGTAATCATTTACCTTATAATAGGCTTTTTTGCGTAGATTTGTTATTACATGCCAATTTCTTTGTAGATGTATTATTTGATGAAACTTTAAAGGACTTGGCCCGGAAGCATGTTAAAATATATAAATAGCGATCAAATATTTAATTCATGATTGGCGACGCACCTGTAACTAATCCTTTTGCAGCGTGTATGTAGTAGAGTTTGAACTGCAATGATCACATGCTCATCTGCATAAAATAAATGTTTTCATCTAATTTGTAGCTCTTCATCTAATTTGTAGCTCTCAATCATCATAAACCGATGGTCATCACAAGCAGTTTTGGTACGATTTGTAATAGATTGTAAATTTGCGATTCATATCTTTTTTTATAAAAGTTGTAGAGTTATGGGCCTGTTGTAGACTGATACGTAGAAATTACTAAATGTATTGCTCCTAAAAATTATATATTAAGTATATTCTAAATTATTCTGTAAAAAATATAGACAAATCTTGGTAATGACTAGCTCTCCTTTCCTGTAATTTTTTGTTATTTTAAATATTTGTGGAATATAATTCCGTCATCATAAGAATGCTATTAAGCTTTACCTAAAGAGAAAAACTACGTATTTCATTAGGAAACAGAAACAAAGCAAAAAAGTGAAAGAATTTTCATCACCCTGCCACCTCTAATTCCTCAGCAGGAAATTAAAAACCAACGTTGAAAAATAATAAACGCTTACCCGCTCTACACTTTCCCGGTAAACAAACGAAGAAAAAAATGTTTTTTTTTGCTTCGTTTCATTGTGTATTTACACGCTTTTGTCCCTTGACACCTTTTACGAGAACTTTGATCTAAGAGAGGTTTATTTTTCATGTACTTTTACCTTATTTCGTTGTTATTCAAAGATGGTGTTATGTTTCAATTTATAATCCCATTAGAAACAGACTTATGAGCTTACGTTCGCGTTTCGAATCAGCTGGATAAAATAATATGATATTTCAAATGTAGAGTCAATAATACTACGGTGTTTTCAATGTAGAGTTCTCAATCCTTTTATCAGTTGATCAGATAATAAACTTTATTATTAAAATATAATTTGTTTTGCACCCGTTATTACTCAAATGAAAACTTGAAGTACTTTTAGTTTTGTTTTACTAAATTATATTACTTATCCGACCCAAATAAAAAACTTTAATTGAAGTTTTAGCAGACAAATTTATTACCAATTGAATTAATTTCAAACCATTTCTAATAATTTTTATTTTTACGATTTGACACAAATCAATTTTTTACTTCTTTATACAAAACCTGTGAAGTTTTGCTCCGCGATTCCCAACCCGCATACCCAGCGTGGGGATTACTGGCGTAACCTCTCTGGGCAGGCCAATGTCTAGTAGTGCACTGCAATAGGCTCATAATGGTGAACAAAACCTTAACTGTAGTCCTGTAGATTTCGCACGATTTTATCATACCCCTAACGATACTTTTAAGCTCAATAATCGATTATTAAATCCCGTCGCTCGAGCTCCCAGCAGCTTAATAAGAAAAGTTGTGAACTGTGTCGCGCAAGTGTAAACTAGTTCATGGCGCAACTCGCTGATCGCATGTGAACACGGGAGCTTTTAGTTCGGATATGTAGTGAAATGCAGATGCAAAACAATAAATCCATACATTTATACAGTCATGAGATAATATAATGATAATACATAAACAACGTTTCGTGCTAAAATAAAAAAAATTATAATCGACTGACTTGTTGGTCGAGTCGTTGCAAGTGTAACTGCTGATTGAGAGGCCCGGGTTCGATTCCCGGACAGGGTAATATCGGTTTTTTTTTTATTTAGAATTTTTAGTAGTAGTTCGGAGTCTCGATTTGTACCCGATTTATGATACAAACTCACCCCTTATTTATGATGAGAGGTATAATTTAACCGGCGAGTCGTGGAAGTGTACTACACTCTCCTGAACACTACACTACAGGAACATAGGTGTGAAAATTAAAAAATAAAATAAATATTTAAAATAAAAATAAAAAATTCTGCCACTTGGTACTCTCGGCATTAGTCTGATGATATAATATATTTGTTACTGTTGGTCATTTTAGTAGTCGTAGAGTCATAGAGTAGTTGAGCTCTTTGTATTCTGAGAGGATCTATAGCAGTGCAACGATAAGAAGTGGGTGATGATGATCATGATGGCGGTGATGGTGTTAATCGTCTCGTAGGAACAAATGAACTGTAGTATAATAAAATGTATGATAAATATCTCGACCTGTGTTTAATTATTGTCATATTATGCTGGTGTATTTCTATGCATACGATAACGTAGTCATCTCAGATTAATAACGAAAGTTTTCACGTTGCGTCATAAGTTTAAATGGAAGTACCAACGTTGATGACAAAAGTTGTATCATAGAGCAAGTGTCGTATCTATTCGACAAAGGCTTCGACCTTTCGATGCTCGGATCTAACGTATACATAACTCTTAAACAGATTGAGTTTCCATATATTTTTCAATAGATTTTACCCATTCATTATTAGGTTTAGTAAACAGCGTTTTGTTTTACTTAGCTTGGCAAACAGGCATACGCGACAACTGATAGTATGCAGTCATAGTCGCTTATAGACATCTACAACACCTGAGGAATGCACATGCTTTCCCGATTTTAAAGGAAAGCTCTCTCTTTGCGCTGTTCTCTAAGAACTCCATGTCATAGAGTTGTGTAGTCATAAACAGTCTACACTTACACTTATAAATGTTTTGATGACGGACGTGTTAAAAAAAAATGTATTTTCATTTTATGAGACTTCGTAACAAACGGGTGGCAGTCGCGACGGTACTCTACTGCCTGTGGATACGTGCAAACATACTCGAAGAAGACTGTATAAAGTGGACTGTTATTTGTTATTATTTTAATTCTTATTACTTCAGTTATAACGACGATGTGTCTACCCCAGCTTTTCATTAGCACCTGGGTTGGCTGATAGAATATCCAAATTGGCATTAAGACCGCCCTATGTTACCGATAATAGAGTATAAAGTAATAAATTAATAAATGTTTTCATTATATCACCACTCCAGGTTCTTTGCAAAGTTAGCAGAGAGCAATAATCGCTAAATATTTCTATTCTTACAAACCGGATATGCACCGTGTACATTGATTACTTTGTCACTTGTATTTTGGGTCCGGAGACTATGATTAATGCCTACTATTAACAAGTTACCTTACAAATGCTTAAGTAAAATATTCCTGTTTTATTATAATCCTTTTAAATAATCAGTGTCTATTTTATATGTATATTGCCACATATTCTAAGTCAGGTTTCAGTCAAAAACTGTTAAATCCTTTGTCCTCATAACAATTTGTTACGCTCCCGCTGCGTACAAAACAGTTCATTTCCGCACAAACAGCTGTTATGTCTGCGGTAATTTGAAGCGCAAATAATAACAATGACAAGGTCCGAATGTTGACGAAAATATTCATTTTTATTCCGGAAATCAAAACTATAGGATTTTTCACTGTAGCATTTAGTTTAATTTAAACCACTGCGTATTTTGTGATTGAACACCAACTAATTAAACTACGACACGGATATTTACATTGAACTAAGGAACTGATTAGTTTAGCACGCACGCACAGTTTTTATTTAAAATTATTCTTTTAATTATTTTTACTGACAGAAATATTTTACTTGATACTCGTACTTCAATAATAATAATAATAAGTACACAAATGCAGTACAATAATTAGATTAGATGACATTGTGGTAAGTCAGGTGACCGATTCTATACTATGAGCTAGACTGCCTAAAGCTATTTCAGAGTAGTTAGTAACCTATTAGGCGTGTTAGACACTGGTTATTGTGTAAATAAACTGAAAGTGTTTTCTGGAATTCAAAATAAAATCGTTACAATTACTTGACAATGTCTTTAAGAGACATTAAGGGTTATAAAGGCATATGAGACGGTAATGATTTAGAAAATATCTTTATGGGATTATTTCATTTGCTACAGAATTTAAAATTGTTAGCAGCACGTACAGGAAATAGTTTTTATAAAATAAAGTTAATGATTGTAAAATAGTTATTAAAAACAAGTTTTGAACAGGTGATAATGTGTAATATATGTAAATGTTGGTCGGGGCTTGTTTGTGATGTTACTCACAAATCTATAAAAGTTTCGGCACGCGTTCGTCCCCAGTCAGTGCCGTGATCTGCGACGAGGCCGTGTGTGTGCCGCAGTGCCGACGCCCGCTCAACATGTACACGTTGGTAAGCAGCTGTGAACGCACCAATTGTACGGACGTACTCCACGTGAACAGAGCCAGCCGCTAGCGGGACCAGCCCGCTGGCTCAGCGCGCAGCCCCACTCCCGCTCGCCGACTGAATTCTAGGTCTTGGGATCAAATCCTGGCGCGCACCTGTTAACAAAATATGTTCATTTTAAACATCCAAATGTCATCTGTTGTTAAGATGAAGAGAAATCGTACAAAAAATATGCACATCTTAGAGATCTTTATAATGTTCTCTAGGGCGTGTAAAGTCCGCCAACCCGCACTCGGCCAACGTGGTAGATTATGGTTTTAGTCGGTCTCATTCTTGGAGGAGGCTCTAGTTCAAACACGGGACGGATGTGAATGGAGCGGTAAACAGTTTGCTGATCGTGATGATGATGAGTATGAAAGTCAACATGGCACACGGTCTATCATACATTTCTGAGAAATACTCACTAACATCTTTTAAAAACGTAACATCATCACGCCTGTAATCCCCGAAGTGGCATCACATCACCGGCTACGCTCACGTCCCACTGCGGCACAGGTGGTGAGCCCGTCGCCACACGGCGGGCACGAATCCAGACTCCGAGCTACTTTTAGATCATTTAAATTAGAAAAATTTATTGGTACCCTGAACACGACTGCGTAATTTTTCCAAGTTTGAAATAGATTTTAAGCTTTACTTTGGATAAGCGGCACTCCAGCATTATCCATTCATTATGGGACAACCTGTGTGATAACTAAATTTATAATAAATAAAAAATGACCACTACTGGATTCAAGTAGCCCAATCTAGAGAGGATCGGATATCTTTGGAAGAGGCCTTCACCTATAGAGGGGTTCTTACAGACTGAAGAATGTCAGAATAACAGTATAAATTACATATACTCGTAAAATATAAAATCAATTATCTAAACTAAACACTTAATTTATTAAATTTAAGAACCAAACAATAATTCAATCTAACTTTTTTCCTTTTTACTTGTACAATCTGTAAGAAATAAAAGGCCTTTTTATTTATTATATTTTATTTATAATAAAAATAATAAAGGACATTTTATTCTATGTAATATTCTTGTCTAATGTAAGGGACATAGCAGCGATAATCTAGTACTTCAAATTTCGGCCTTCCTCATCGGAGGTGTGCATTTCGAATTCTGGCATTAGCCGGTGTAAGTTTAAGACGTTACGTGGGTTTTTAAGACTATAGTTTTAAACCTTTTTATGTGGAGAGCTGGTCTATACATGTGCAACGGTGAGATATGAAAACGATTGAGGACGAAACTTTAACAAAACAAAACAAAAAAATAACTAATTAAAATGCACTAAACAGTAAAAAATTAATTTGTCAAAGTCAATCAAATTATTACGATAATATAATGTAGGTACAACTATTGTTATTTTTGGAGTCGGTGTCAGCCAAG
>DWDV01001367.1:0-13428 GCA_018245615.1 Mimoniades ocyalus | reverse complement strand
TTTATTATTTTTTTATGTAATACCTACTACTCATTGGCATATGCAACCAATAACTATAAGTTACTCGAACAATTGTACACCTTTTGGCCACTACAATATTATAAAAGAAGACGTATTTATTTATTAACAACACATTATTTATTTATTAACAACACATTATTTATTAACAACACTATTTATTATTTTTTTATGTAATACCTACTACTCATTGGCATATGCAACCAATAACTATAAGTTACTCGAACAATTGTAACACCTTTTGGCCACTACAATATTATAAAAAAGGTTATGAACAAAATAAGTTACCTATATTACACCCTAAATCCGTTTATAACGGATAACAAGATATTATTCTATAACATTTGAATAACGGTACCAGTACACAAAATTTTCAAAATATTGTATCAAAAAGAAATAGCAGTCGTAACAATTTTTTAATAAAATTAGTTACGTTTGTACCTCCGACAAAAAAATACGCAACTGAAAAAAACCAGTTTACCTAGCAGAATTTTGTTGAAATTATGTGACAGAGGAAGGAAGTATTTTTTAAGGTTTAATGCAAGTTTTATGACGTCAAAGTTGAAATGGCTAATAACTGTATAGGGGCCAGATATTCCGATGAAGAGACCGCTTTTCCGTATTGGCGATTAGTTTAAAACGTCAGTATACCTAAACAGAAACGAATTCTGGTTTGATGTACAACTTATCGATTTTCTTTTATTTATTATTATTTTTCTGGATCCGCGATTTGAGCCCAGGACCTCTCAATCGGCAGTCGCGCTTACAACCAACACGAGTTATATGGAACTAGTTTATCGTCGAGAAGTACTTACTCTTCTGCCTACCTGTTCGAGAAAAGACAGGCGTGATCTAATGTACAATAAGATTAAGTGAACATTGTATGACTTAAAAAAACACTGTAGCCCATGTCATTTAGGACACTGGATAATAGTACGTATTGATGAATAATTTTCCAGCACCGCAGCCTCCTACCGACAACGACCTATATTTTATAATCCGCGCATGTGCTATTGATGCAACTAGCAAGCTCCCGTGAGTTTCAGTGTGATTGTTGTATGCGTCCCCGATGGTACGCACCTACGGGATACTAACAATTTCATAGAAATATTATTGTATTCTTCCATCATTTAGCGACGCCATCCGTGCAAAATGTGATTTTTGATGTGCGCCCCGTTTATTACCTCCATGTTGACTGAGCTAATATCCAAGGCTGATATTATTCGAGCAGCTAATGTGATTGGAAATAAATATAATCCTAATTTAAAATAAAAATAACTGTTATGTCGTCTGGAGATCTATGTCAAAAACAAAGATAATAATTCAACGAAGAAACAAATTAATAGCTGGAATATTTATTTTGTCTGAGAAAGTTCAGGATGATATAGAGACAGCAACTGCGCAGATACACGTTCGCCCTCCGATCAATAAATTATTAATCGACGCCATTACAGTACCTACGAGTAGGGATAGGGAATGTCTGATAACTAGTTAATATACTCTCACCGTGGGATATTAACGTGGGGAGCGTTCACGTTGGCCATTTCAATCTGTGAGTAACCAACTGATCATATATTTAGAGATATTCCTAATTTTTATTAAGCATTGTTACGAACCATGGCTTTACCGTTAATGGCGCACGTACTTCAACGTTGTCAAGGAGCATATTTTGTGACAATGTATCGTACTGAAACCCGTTATCCTGTCACATTGAGATTCTACACGCCGCTATCGTCCGCGCTCTGGAACCAAGACCCTACTTTACTAAAGATTTCTTTCACGTTTCCTTTGATAAATACCCTAGGTTACGATGTATTTTTTCATGAGTATTTGTATTACCGTATGCGGTTCCGTGTTATATTTCGTTTCAGTTTCAAATGTTATTACAATTTACGCTGTAGTTTGTCAATAAATTTCATAGTGCGTTGGAGTGTTCTGTACCGATTCTTGCTCTATCGTTACCGGGTAATGCTGGACTACCAGGTACCGGCAATTATTAAAAGCGTTTATACACCACCGACTCTCACCCTCTTCCTTTATTACAACCTTCTTCCGGTGCCACTCTTTGAATGGCTCCGATATACACTTTAAAGTATACTTCAACTGATTTAATCATCTTACCTCATCTAATCGTGCACGGAAAGGATAATCATGATCTTTGTGTAAAATAGTTTTTAAAATACTGATTAAGTATATTCCAATGGTATACCTATGCGTACATTTGCATAGAATATATGCTTTCGATATAGTTGCCGTCTTGATGTTTTGTGACAGTCGAATGTGTATTTGCTATTAGTTACTAAATAATTAATAAGGTATACCTATATAAAATATAATTGAGTATAGATGTTTTTCCCACATGTATCCGAAATGTTAAATAATTAACTTTGCGGAATAAATTTCAAAACAACATATATTTTTAGGAAATAAATATTGACAATATTATAACTATTGCAAATTAGGTGTAAAAAAATACTTATGGATGAAGTAATCCAAATTATATTTTAAATACATATAAATAAATATAATTTTTATAGTAATAATACAATGAATATTGTATTGTATTTATCTGATCATATAAAACTGAATTACATTAGTGCGAAATTAACGTGTAAAATGTAGTGAATACGTAAAAAGAATTAACGTGTGTGACAGACTGTCTTACTTCTTGTTCAATTGATTCCTAAAATATATTAATTAATTTATTACTATCGGCCTACAGCTACAACCTTCTTTCTATATTGCTGAGGTGATGAAGTGATAAGTATTTACTTGTGGACTAACAGCTGATGAGCAACGCGAAAACGACTTTCTCCAAGGCTGATTTATTAATTAGGTTTGTTTTTAAAAAAAAACAAGCTTATACAAGTGTTTCTACAAGTGTAACTTACACAAGCATAGGGTCGTTTTTAAAAAAAAACCTTTTATAAAATATAGAATGAACATTACATTAGGCATTTCCGGACACTACATGGAATATTTAAAACTAGAGTAACATTTAAAATGAGTAGAAACATTACATTACGCTTGTAATCCCCGAAAAAGTAAGCCGAGAAGCATAGTACACTCCCACGTTTCTCCAGTTACGTTTACATCCAACTATGGAATGGGTGGTGAGTTTATTGTGTATAGAATAATCAATAATAGTATAATCTTATGAATTATAAATGTATTATTATGTAAATATTTTCTAGCAACACTTCACAGTATTTCATAATGTAAGTATCGCGTATTCCATACGCGTTTCTGATATGACTAAAATGTAATGTATTGTATTGTGTGTATTCTTGATGCAAATAGTATTTAAAACATAGGTAGTATTCAATATGCGAGTGGTATTCTTTTGAAGACAGGTCTTTCTTGGTCTCACAGTAGCTCGTTTGGTCCAGTAACGTTAAATATCTTTAAGCACTTAATCATTTTATAGGTCAACACGATAAACGGCTAAGATTAAACTGTTTGCCATTGTGTTGAAGCTTATGTAGGAGTAAGAGCCTTAACCTTATTAAAAAGAATACCTTTAACAGTGACCAATTTTATACTTAGGCACTTATTGTCTTAAGCGAGCAGGTCAACTAGTCTGATACCAGCTTTACGTTGGTAGGAAGTATTAAAATTATAAGGCTGTGCCATATTCTTAATGGCAGTTACATTGTAAGCATCCAAATGAAATCCTAGATATACATTTGATAAGAAATAATTATGTAATCATATCTTCTGTACAGTTTCAACAATACTGTGGCTAATGTGATTTTTGGTCTGAGGTAAAGTAGCCAGAGTTGTATTTGTACTTGATGTTTATGACTTATTAATAGATGTTATAGGATCATTAAACACTGTCTGCCCGTAATTGTTCACAATCCTTATTATGAATATTTGGAAATACAACCCGTGTATGATAGTGGTGGTAAGAATATACGTAACATAATATATAATAATAAGTCCAAATGCGACATGAGTTATATTTTCTCCGGTAAAATAAGAAGCGGCTTAATGGGCTGCTTCCTCGTACGTGGAAATTTTCCAGTGTGCTCAGTACGTTAAAGTTAAAATCAAGGACTCGCTGTTCGACCTTTCATCCCCTGATCATATGGGAGAGTCACGACAAATCGCAGCTATGTCAGCACATAGAACACTAGGCGAAATTCTGGAGGTGATATGGGACACGTCGTCTGGGGTCGACGAGAACAGGCTTGGTAGAAGACTTCGCAGATGAAAATAATTCCGGTGAAGAGTGATCCATTGAAGATTTATCAGGGAACACGGTGTCGACAAGGACAATTTCAAATGACGACAGCCGCGTAAAGGAATGAAGACTTTCAGCCCTATGCAGGTAAGTTACCTCGATGACCTCGGAAGTTCGTCGTCGTCTAAATGTCGCTCAATAATTCGGGATTGTGGTGTTTATACTGTTTCACGACATACTCGTAATTTCATGATGAATTTCAAAATAATAGGGTTAATGTAAGATAGTATATTAATTCTGGTAATTGTAGCTTGTTAAAATGTGCATGCAGTGTTTACCTTTAACTGATTGTGAAATTAGTTTGTAAGATCAATTGCATGTAATTGTTGTATCAAATGTTGGTAGACTTAATAAATAAATAAATGTATAAGTTGTGATCGCCTCCACCGGCACCATTTCGGTGATCCAGTACTTACGATAGATGGGGCATTGAATATTTTTTTTTTATATTTAACATATTTTTATTCCAATAGTTACTTACTTTACAAATTGCATATTGTACTTACTTTACAAAATGTATATGGACTGCACAGCTACGAAAAAATATACACGACTGTATTAAAATCAAAGTACTGTCCACTTTGTAAAAATCGACCAGTTTGTTAGCTGTGCGTCTGATGCCAGACGAATATCATAGAAACCTGTAACAAGTTTGTATACCGGCGAGAGGAACGCGACCGATACCAGACTTTGCGTATGTCCAACAATACATCATCCAGGGTTGCCACTTCTTACAATAGTAAACTTTAATTTTATTCATTTTAAGGATAATGTATTTAATTGCCGCGACAAAAATCTTAAGTCGTCTAAACTTATCTTATACATATTGTCAAGAGAGATAGATTAATTTCGCACGAAGGAACGAACGTCTAGCTTCGCACAAAGCAGTTAAAACTGTTGATTTTAAAATATAATATAGCAACTGTAGCGGTAGAAATAATACAATTACAATGCTTTTACATTATTTAAAATAAGATAATTTAAATATTGAAATATGTGGTAACAATTGACGTCATGAATTTAATGTAATACTACGTTGACGTACAACTGGCACCAACCCTTATTTGCCGTTATAAGGAAGCTGCGGCCAGGAGCAGCTTCATGGCGCTTGTGTGCGCCAATACTCGTACATGTGTATGTGTAATTACATAGACGTGTTCCAATGATGGTTTCCCAACCTGATCCTTCTAGAATATTCGTTGCACATGCGCAAGGAGTTTTCTATAGCATGGCGTCTATAATGTCGCGCAGTTCTAAATTGGGAGCCACGCTAAAGGCCGGTTCATCAGTAAATAGGCAATGTTTCTGCATTTTAATGTTTCAATGTTTTTTTTATATATGTTTTTATATATTAAATAAGTTCAGTGATAAGTATTATATAAGGTGGTGTTTTTGTTTAGGGAGAGGCTCGACCTGACTGTGAACACATGGAGCTGTACAAGTATGTGGTTGGAGACTATCTAACTAAAGTAGGTAAGTAAATGTATCTAAGTATGTGTTGTAAAACGTAGTTTTTAACTGTATATAATTATTTTATATCAAAAATGTGTCATTAATTTCAGAAATGATTTTTATATTAAAATTAAGCTGTACTATGAATTAATAGCGTTTACGAAACAATTTACTGCGTCGAGACAAGATACTAATTGGTAGAAGTAAAGGTTGCTTGGATGCAGGGAACTTACCTTAGTTAATATGGCATCTTGAAGGCTTGTAACAGTTAAGTTATTACGTTTTTTCATGTTAGGACGGAAAGGTTGGGAAATGTTTTATTGTTTAAAAATAATCCAAATATTTCGAAGTATTTTTAATTGTATAATAAAAAAATGTGAAAGTAATGGCCAATGGCAGTATATAACGATATTGAAGATTTTTGGGCGTTGGTTGCAAAAATTTACAGCGCATGTGCATTGTCCTTGTAGCGCATCACAGGGGAGCTGTCCTTTTATTCAGTCCTTCCGCTGCATCGAGATCCTATAGCCGATCTTTTTGTTTCTACATTTTGGTTAAATATTATAGTCTTCTCTTATATATGGCAAGTGAATTTCTATTTAAATTTGTGAGTTTATTAACTAAAAGAAGATTATTTCATCCTTGTATTGATTACACGGCGATAACAACAAATTATCCATCCAATGGCGATCGATTTGTGACGGGCGTGGACATGGTTTGGCATCTTGACGACAACGAGTAGGTGTATCGAGATCAGCGGCCATCTTGATTTTTGGCATAATGGAAACTAAAACGAGCTTATCAGACATTAAAATACGGCATTATACGATGTTACTCGTATAATTATGTTAAAAAAATGTTAGGTTTCTACCATTTTCTTCTTTCATTTATATAGATAATAACTAGGAGAGGGGGATTTATTGATGGTGGATACTCTTTAAGCTCGGGCATGCCTGACGTTTTAACGGCTGGTTAACGTCTTGTCGGCCATTTTGTTTTACCGGATAGTGGTAAATAAATCAAATGTTAAATAATATCCTATGAAATTTATTTTTTCAAATGTGTGTTGTGTTGATATTTAAACTAATTTGTAATTATGTTTTTCATTTGATAATGACCAAATTAAGTTATGAACTTTGTTCCAGTCGAGAAAGTGACCACAATGCAACTACTCGATGGAAAAAGAAGACGTTTCATCTTCCCTGCAGGTAATTTATGGCATGAGTTTTTCAATTTCGGCTTTTAGTAGGTACTTACTTTTTTTAAAATTTAATAGGTGTTTTATTTTACCCACACTTCTATTGATGAGTAAGTAGGTATATGTTTGATAACAGTTTCCTGTAACATTAAATCATCCAATGGCTTTTAATTCAATATTATAATAAATTCATAGAAAAATTTATAATTATTAACACTTACTGTAACATAGTAACATCACGCCTGTAATCCCCGAAGAGTTAGTTAACACTTACTGCTGTAAGTCATTTTAACAAAAGGTGTAATTTATGCTTTTGTTCGCAGTTTTATGTCGTGTACGTTCGTCACGTGAACAATCAGGTAACCAGTACTTGTAGAGATATCGAAGTGAGCGGTTTCCTTTAACAACGTCAGATAATCTGGAGGTAAGTTACTCAATTTAATTCGAGGCCTTTACCACCAATGGGGTTTTTGAAAACTCAATTTATGACCATTATGTAGGTATAAATAGCGAATTTCGTATACAATATACGAATTGCACTATTTTGGTTAATTTATTTAAATATATCGAAAATGTATAGATTGTGCAAATTTTGGGATTATATACCCGCATTATGTAGGTGCCATCACAAAAGGAAAAAAAATAAGCCAAATATGTATAAAAATTAACCTCACTACATGATGGTTAGTAATACCAAGGTTGTTAAGAGTCGCGATTAATATATTTTAACCGTTTCGCATGTTAAGAATTACCTATACACCCTTTAATAAATATTTATTTTTATTTTTTAAATATCATATACCTACTTACCTTTTTATATAATTACAAATATTTGTACAATTTTACGCATTCTCAGATTACTTATGCAAAATAATATTTATTGAATTTTCAAAAGCCCACCAAAAATAGTCAAAAGTGAGAAAGGTGACTCAATTTATAGGTATCACTGAGAGAAACGTCAAAGTATCCATTAAATCGATGCCATAATAGCCACTTAAGTTAAGAGTTGTATATAAATAAGGCATTCTTTGAAAACGTATAACTACATTATCGTGAAATTATTAGGATAGCTTTGCACAGAACGAGGTGTTCATTTACGAATAGAGTGAAATCTAAAAAAAGTACATAAAACCAAAAAAAATCCCAAAAAAACATAAAAGCCAAACTAAAGAAACATAAAAAAAATTATGTACCTACTCGTATGTTTATGTGTGTGTATGTATAAGTGTATGTATATGTGTATATCTTATATGTTTATTGGAGTTAGGTGAGCGCCTACCACACACTCTCACCATCACCCAGGGTTGACTGGGAGAGAATGCCATTAGGCCTTAAGTACGCCCCTGTACCACTTAGTTTTAAGGTGTTACACAAGAATAAATAAATAAATGGACTATAAGGAGTAGAAAAAATCTAAAACCAAGGAAAATATATAAACAAAAAAATCATTAAAAAAAAATAAAAATAAAAGTAAATGAAAGGAAAAGCACAAAAATATGTAGTAGTCTTTTTTTCAGTTAGAAATATATCGTTATGATTGTTATTAGAATTATTACGGCTCATTCACAATGTTAATGGAATTTCAGTACCTAATAAAAGTCACAGAACAGATTTATTAATGTACATAAATTTGTACATTTTTTGGAAATTAAAGATATTCTTTAAGTGTGTCAAACATAGGGAAGACATTTGGACTTTCATTCAAAACCATAGTAATAAAATTCATTTAAGTCCTTGGGATGATTGCGAATAGTGGATAGGCAGATTAAAAAACTTATTGTAGCCTACAAAGTGATGTGTGTCGCCTTCAAAATACACGGAGCATAAGTTTTGAACGCCGCACTAGCGAATGTCTTCTATTTTGCACAATATATTCCATTATACCAGCGAAATGTCTACGGAATCAGCGTAAGTTTAGTTCAATTATTATTTGATATTAAAAGTAAGCTCTGTTTGGAATATTTATTTAATTGCAGTCAGTGAAATTTATTTAAGAGTTAATTTACATTTGAATTTAATAATGACTAAGTGACACGAGTTTGAAGATTTGTATAGTTTACAAATAGTATTAAGCATTATTAGCGCAATAAAATTATTTAATGACAAATCTAACTTTATACGTTCGAACATGGTGAGGAAACCTGCACATCTTAGAGTTCATATAAAAATGTTCTCTAAGGCGTTTGAAGACTGCCAACCCGCACTTGGCCAGCGTGGCAGACTATGGCCATAACCCTCTCATACTGAGAGGAGACTCATGTTCCAGCAGTGGAACAATAACAACGGTCGAAAAAAAAAATTGATACCTAATTATTTTTTGTTGTCCGTACTGGTGCTTATATACTATATTATTATAGGTGTTATATACTAAATATATGTAAATTTTCTTATATATTCTTCTCATATGTAACCATAAATTAAATTAATCAATATAGGATGGGGAAGTATGGTTAGTTAACATATGAAAGTAACATATTACGACCATTATAGTATACATTTAAGAAATACTAAAATCCATTCGGTATTTCATGATTAATACGTGTTGCAAATGTGCTTGCTACTAAATATATAAAAACTACTTACTAAAAAACTTGTTACTAAATATATAAAAAAAATATAAATTTTACTATTTCAAAAGGTTCCGGAACAGTGAAATCAGGGTATACAAACATTCACTTACAATTTAACTTTTTATGAAATTTCGTAGATATGTAATAGTCTCGTAATTTATTATAAAATAGGTATAGCTGGTAGTGGTCATTCTTGTAATTAATATTGAAGTAAGACACAAAATTTTAAATAGGCAACTTGGTAAGGGAGCACTAGTTCGTAATTAGGGTGACTTGTTAACACGCCATTAATAGGCACCATGAACCTATTCTAGAAATTATAAATCTGGTGCCTGAGGCGAATATTGTTGGTCAACAAATGCCACGCCCAGACTGTGTTTTTCGTAATTAAGTTGTTTATTGCACAGTTTTACATGTCTAAGTGTTAGGATTAATGTTATTCAGTATATTTAATATCTTGCAAATAAATAATTGGTGAAGTGTTGTCATTCTGGACGTTTTTTTATATAAAATCAAAAAAAGGAAAAAAAAAATGCCCTTGTAGTCAAACATTTACCAAAGCAAAATTCTTTATAAAAAAATCGTCAAAATTATGCATGTTATTTTTCTTTATAATGTATTAATTGCTGTTATTTTTTGACATTTTCAAATTCAAATTAACAGCATAAAGATAGGCCTTCTTGTTTATAGTCCGCATAATTAAAATTTGTGAATTAATAGTATTAGAATTAATTCTTATTTCAGTAGTCTCGTTGGAGCAAGTTTTATATGCTTAAAACAAACCTTAAATGTATCACAATCACAACTCATTTGTCACTCATGTAATGTGTAGCGTCTGAATAACATTAATAACATGACCTTTCTTCAATTATTTGTGGCGATGATTGTGCTTGAGCGGTTTGTATTTAATAACTTATATTACTCTCTATTGACTGTAACATACAGCACATTACACATAAAGCAGAGTGCTTTGGCAATCGTAACCGTGAGAGCTCTGAGTATGCTAATGACAATTTCTACGTAAAAATGTCGCTAATTTTTCAATAAGGACATCGCACTATCGGTTTAGTTCGTTACGAATTCGCCCGAGAGAGTAGAGGATTATTGTCATCCCGTTCTTCCCATCACAGAGATCTAGTGCGGTGAGTTCAACTATGGCACCTAGTATCACAAACGAACCGATTAAGTTCGGCTGTCTCCCAATCGTCACTTGTGGATTAACTGAAATGACCTCCTCAGCACAGTTATTAGGAAAAAGGAAAGGATTTCGTGTTCGAGGCTTACACCTCTAGAAAACGCGGGAGTAAAGAATTGTGATAGATTGGTTGTGGGTTGTAGTATAAGGTAGAGTGATTGGGAATGACGTTGAGTAAAATGGACAGATCTAACTTCAACGTCTGTGTGGTTTATGTATGTATACGCTCCGAGGTAGGTAGGCGAGATAGATTAATTAAAATTTAATTTGTAAATGTATGTAATTAGGTTTTGGTATTCTATCACATTAGGTACTCGCAGTATATTGTGGTTCATATAAAAGTTGTAGTGTTTCCTTGGCTGACAACGACTACAAAAATAACAATAATTGTACCTAGATTATATTATAGTAATAATTAGATTGACTTTGACTAGTTTTTTTTTTAATTTTTTATTTTTTATTTTAATTTGTTTTGGAATAGTTGCTTTGGAAGTTGGTTGTTTTGTTAAAATTTTTGTTTATTTTTTTCCTTTAGTGAATTTGAAGTACACTAACTAATTTGTCTGAATATAGATAGACCTACTAAACGTGCTGCTCATATGAGACGGCGCCGTTTAACTCCCTAATGCACAGATTTTATTGAAGTAAGTGTAATAGCTTACAATCCGAATGTAAATGATAAATATCAATAAAACAATTGTTTTTCTTTCCTTTGTTATTTTCATTTCTCGATTGCATTCGAGTGTGAAAAATTATAGCAGCAAAGGTACAACTCCGCTCGAATTATCTCGAGTGAGTACAGTTTTTACAGTTTAACGCGCTTGTTAAGGGGTTAAATGAAACAAACGAAGTCACGGAGAATCGCCTATCTCGGAGTTCCATTGATCGTCATATTCGACTATGACAGTTACTTGACCATATCCGGATAGCGTATAAAAAATAGGCCTAGTATCGTTAAACTGCTTCTAAGAATTGAAGATTTCCGTTACTTTGTCATGGATTCCATAATCAAAACCTAGCCAAATTCTGACCAGACTACCTTTGAAGTACACCCTTTCTAATAAAAAAAGAATCATCGGAATCGGTTAGCGTGATATTGAGTTATTCATCCATTTGTCACGAACATACCGAATGCAGATTTAAGATATATGGTTTTGTCATGGATGCCACTGTCAAAACTGGCCCAAATTTAAATGGGAACACATGGGAAGCACCAGCTTTCAATTTAAAAAGAAATATCAAAATCGGTTTTCCCAGTTGAAAGTTATGAGGTAACAAACATAAAAAAAACAATACAGAGGAATTGAGTATCTCCTCCTTTTTTGAAGTCGGTTAAACATGTGTAGTATCGTATGAAACTAATAATAGCATGTGTGTAATCTGCGAGCGTAGAAAAATAGACTGATTCTTTTCTTAAGTACATAATACAATAATATATGTTGAAAAGAAGTACAAAATGAAGCAAATTTAAGCGAAGTCCGTCGAAGACAACAAGAAGCATCCTATTTGGCGAATAACAGATCATTTCCATTTTAATTTCACGGTTTCTCAAACTCGTAATTCCAGATAAGAGACAAGAAACTGCTCTTTTGAAAAGATACACACGAGTATATAAACTATAAATTGATAATAAAATCTTCTGATGTAATAAAAAGTGGCTGAATCATATGGGATAGCTCATTATTTTCTACAACTACGATGATATTTATTGAATATTAAAAAAAAATACATCTCAAGAAATATACGAGTGTACAATAATTTTAAAAACTATACATATTAACAGAAGAATACAACTCCGTTCACACATCAATGAGCTCTTATAAAACATTGCTTTGTTGGTCGTAATTGAGTTCTACATTAGCTCATTCATTTTGATAGCTATCTCTGTAAAATATTAATAGTCTGGGTAAAAACTAGCAAAATGCTGTAAACTGCGAGGTCATACCACCTTAAGTCTATCGTGGCTCCTCAACAACAAATTATCGCGGCTCAGAAAATGTAATAAAGCAGCATATCATCATCACGAGGTCGGCGATGGGTAGCCTATGCAAGATATGGATAGACCGCATCATCACCAAAACCACCGAAGCGCAACTGTAGTATTTACAATATTTTCATACGACACACGCGCCAAATTTCGATTCGAGATTGCTGAAGAACTGTGCTGCCGCGTACCTCCAAACATTATACCAGACCACGACTGTTCTGTGAAGAGCATACGAATAAGAAGATAAAGCATTAAACCATAAAAATATACAAAGCTGACATAAAGTAAAATCCGGAGAAGAACATCAAGAACCAAAAGGAAAAGTAAATAAAACGTGCTATTATCTCTCTCTTTTAAGGTTACATCATACCCCTTTACAAACAAGTTACTACTAAGAATTTAGAAAAACTTGATAGTACTCGACCCGGGGATCGAACCCTGGACCTCCCATTCAACAGGTGCGCTTACGACCTTTTGACCAATGATGCAGTTAAGGGACCTGTACTTAAGAAAACATGGAAAGTGAATAGTTCCCAGACAGACAATGGCAAAAGCAAAAAGCAATAAAATGTCAGCAGCGAACATAAAGAAGATATAAGATGTTTTCTGATAAATTGCGTAGTTTGCGGTTACAAATTTGTATAATGAAGATACGCTTTAAGACGCGCCCGCCTCAAATCTTCGAAAAGAAACGTAACATCACGCCTGTAATCCCCGAAGAGGTAGGCAGAGGAATGTAGAACACTCTTACGTTTTACCAAT
>DWDV01001366.1:0-13429 GCA_018245615.1 Mimoniades ocyalus | reverse complement strand
CGTAACCGGTGAAACGTGGGAATGTTCTGCATTCCTCTGCCTACCTCTTCGGGGATTACAGGCGTGAAGTTACGTACAAACAATCATTAACGTAACAAAACGTAACATCACGCCTGTAATCCCCGAAGAGGTATACTACTCCTCTGCATACCTCTTTCAGTTACGTTTATGTCCCACCAGGGATTAAGTGGTAAGCATTTTGCCCTACAACGGGCCCATTTGCAGACTCCGAGCCACTACTACAAAATCGAAGTGTGAAAAATCCAATAGTGACCCGTGAAAAATTCGAGACTTGAACGCGGGAACTCTCAATCGGCAGTCGCGTTTGTAACCAACACAACCAACGAGGCAGTCATTGATTCATCATTAAGTTGAAGAAAATCATAATAAATGAATATGAACAAAGTAGGTACATGTTTTTCTGCGATTACGAATTCAAAAAAGTTGTGAAAGGGTACTGGGTAGGACAAATCATTAAATCTTTACCAACTTATAAGTGGTCACACTTTGTGAATACCAAGTTAAAGATATGAAAGATAAGAGAAATGTGGTTTGGGTTAAGGGGTTGTTCCATGCGCCTAAAAATATGCATAGCGCTCCTCAACTCGGAGTGCGTTGGTTTCAATAAAAGTCCCAAACGAAAAATTCCCGGCATTTACCATTCAACTTTTATCTCTGATGAACTGGGAATATATTGCCCCGAGTGGAGTTCGTGAACGTTCAGTTTGGCTGAATGTAAGCCGTGGTACGCTAGGATTATGATGTCCGGTAAAATAATTCCTTTTTTTTGTATTTAATCCTATTGTAATGTTATTGTTATTATTTAATAATGTCATATACGCCTGATACACGTACTACGTATTATTCTGAGTAAACAAACACATGGACGACTTAAGCAGTTGATGAAGGTTCTCTTAAAGTAATATAAACATCGATAAATTTTGATTTTATACACGTATTGTGTACAGTTATGTGAATACTTCACAGTTAAGCTTTGACTATCGAGTGAGTCGAATACTCGCTGCATTCATATTAATATAGTTATGTGCGCTGCATCTAACGCACTACGCCTTGTAATGGGGAGTTATAGACCCAATTTATGACTTCCACATGGATATTGGGTGTCAAAAGCGATATTCAGATATTCAGTGTTTCCGTAACAATGAGGGAGATTATGATCGTCGTACACGTTGGAAAATAATTTGAACGTTGTCATTAAATGAAATAAAAATGAATTGATATTAAAATATATATTTATGATTATGATGAACATTAGTGAAGCGATAGCAAATGTAAAATTAAAATTAGAAATTAATTTATTGTATTGTAAATTTATTATTATTGTCACGACCGGTCGCTTTCGAGGTAGGTCTTTAAAGTCATAGGATTATAAAATATCTGTCCAGTGCTAATCTCCGAGATTCTTCTTATAACTCCGACTTCTGCTTATAACCAGCAAAGCTTTAACTTTCTGCGTAATCCACATTAGAATTCTTGAGAATTGATTCCAAATCAATCCAACTTCATTTTTAATATAAGTTAATAGTAAAAGTAATTTATCAAGGCAATAAAAATTTGGGCTAATGTTTCCGGCGGGAAAATCTCATATTCTTAAGGAACAGCTAACGAAGTTGCAGGCGACGATTGCCGAATCCAATAATAGGTTGTGTACCCAACTTTACAATATTATCAGACACTGATACATTTCTACATTATTCTGATGGCGGATGCATCAAATTAGCAGAGCATTTAATTAATACGACTACGAGCCATTTTAGACCTTGTTTCGTTGTATATTAGGCTCAATTTAATGTTCGTCGTGATATAACCCGTTAAATAATAAATAAATAAAGCGTGGATTTAATCCACCACAAGCGGGAAACGAAATACAGCAAGCGATATATATAGCAGTAGGATCAAGATATTTGTGCGCAAACATCACTGACGACTGGATTTCCACAACTGACCGAACACGAAACTGTTTCCACGGTCACAAAGAGAGCGATATGGATGGAAAGCAGAAGGGCGAAGAAACGAATAAACAATTATTTCTAAAAATAAATGTCATAATTACATTTATTCATCATCATCAGGCTTATGTCAATAATCCCCACACTGGGATAGCGTTGGGAATCGCAAAACTATAACAAGATTTATAAAAACCAATTTGAAAATGGAATTTCTAGAGTTATAAAATATATCAACGTTCCCTAAGCTTCATATTGAAGAGCCTCTTAAGTCTGTGAACCCTGAGAAGAAATCCATTTGAGCGATTTAAAAACAATGCTTGTAATAGAAGCACAGCTTACATATCTTAAACAACCTTTTACGCAATATATTCGAACATAAATATCATTAATAGCTTCTCGTTCATTCGTTCTGGATGAAACAAATTAGTAAGGCACGGGAAAAATTCACTTCGACTCGCTGATGAGTCGCTCAATTAAATTACAGTTAATATACAGTTAATTCTATCAACTTCGCGTATTGTTTCGTTGGGCATTGCAGTCCAATAATTAAATCAACTCTGCTGATGGAGCAGATATTAAAATAAATACTTATATTTAACGTTTCATTCGCTGAATTTTATTGTGTTCATGTTTCGGAAAACAAAAATGAAGTAAAAATATTCGCCAATAGATTTTTACAGCTATAAGGTATTCATATAATTGATAACGAAATTAATGAAGTCTATTTAATTCACCAGAGCTATTTTTATTTTTTATTACAAATATGATATTTCAACGCTTACGCAAACGCTCTAAGAACTTTGAAGGAATATTGCATGTCTGCATATTGCATAATCATATCGCAGCTTATTTAAATTATTGAAATATTACGTACGTAATATCACACCTGTGATCCCCGAAGAGGTAGGCAGAGAAGTTTAGCACACTCCCACGTTTCACCAGTTACGTATACATACGTCCCACTGTGGTATAGGTGGTGAGCCTGTTGTCATACACTGGGAACATATCGACTCCGAGCCGCTACTAGAAAATCTAAGTTAGAAAAATCCAAAAAATAGTGCCCGTACCGGGATATGAATCCAAGACCTCTCGATCGGTAGTTGTGCTGGTAACCAATACGACCAAGCAAATTTATTATGCAACTTGTATCAGATCGCTAATGAAAGAGATCTGACGCCGGCTTTCCACAAACTTTAGTACCTCTAATTATTACTTTAAATCCGATAGTTTGAAATACCTCACGAAGGCACCAGTGAAATGCTGTTCGATTTGAAGTTTGCGGGCTTGATTGTTCGTTAATTAGGGTTGCTTACTGTATTGGAATATATTTTTTAATCATTATTTTTATCTTCAAGCGTAGTGTTAAAATTGAATGTACTAACTGATGTTTTTATAGTGACTATTTAGTTGGTCTGGTGTTGCAAGTACCAGTGCTGAACAAGCAATCTGAGTTCGATCCTTGCGTCGGGCAAAGAATCATTGAGGTATCCTAACTTAAAATATTCAGCGGTAGCTCGGAGTCTGGACTGGTGATCGGTTTATGGTGACAGACTTACCCCTTATTATGTGGGACATAAGTATAACATAACACGTGAAACGTGGCAGTACTATACCCTGCTTACCCCTTCAAGGAAATACTAGCGAGATATAGTACAAAGAAATGTAGCGTTCGTAGTGCAGCTCGTAGAGCAAATGTAAAGCTTAATCTATTAAACGTATCGAGGAGAAATTCGATCATGTTATAACGTATGAAACTATTAAAAAATTTGCGCTAGAAAGGTATAAATTATGAAAAACTTTTTTTGAAAAAAGTTAAAAAAAAAATCTTAAACTTTTTGTTGAAAATTATGATCAAAAAGTTTTTAAAAGTTTTATCGAAAATTATAATGAAGAAATTACTTAAAACTTATGAAATGTATTTTAGGTTGTACGAATAGGCATTATGTTTTATCAAGTGCAAACATCTAATAATTACACCCACATACGATACGTGTTTGAAAAGCATCAAATTTGGTAATGGATTCACAAAAATTTAAGGAATAATAGCTATTAACAACTTGGAACAACTGCCCTTTTGTTAATTAAACTGCTTAATATTTGCTACTAGAAATCAGTGATCTGAAAATCAATTGACATTGCTTACAATTATTATTTCTAGGCCAATCATTAACCAAGTGTTACAAAGTATACACTTTGTATACACCCCGCAAATTCAGAGACGATAAATTTATCACCTCTCATTTTTTATTTGTTCTCTATCCTGCATTTTAAACAAAGAATTCCCATCCTGTATTTTTCTAACCTGACAATTTGAATTCGCATGCATGGAAATGTCACACAGTTTTGTTTAACTATACCGTCAGGTTATTTTATCTGACTCTTTCTGAATTTGAATAAAATGTGATAAATAGTGTTAACGTATTTGTATCTTTACTTTGTAAAATTTTGATTGTCATGCATTAGGTATTCTGATTGTCACCCACAATTAGTCTTAACCAAACGATGATAATTAATTAATTTGTTTGATTGTTTCGCGAACGTAATCGGTACTTGATAGCGTAATATGATTAATTGGTCAATGGTTAAACGTTCACAAACTATGTGAATGTGGAATGATTTTAATTTATATTTATAGAGTTGCAATAGAGGGTTTATTTCAGAGTTACTTGTCTTCTTTGGTCACAGATTTTTTTCTCTAGCAGTAAGTGACTATATAAATCTACGGGACGCACGAAGTAGAGTGTGACGTATTTTACACTCAACGTGAACGGCTATTTATAAATCTATACTCTAATATTATAAAGAACAAAGACTTGATTGTTTTTTTGCATTAAATAGGCTCTGAATCTAGTGGATCAATTTGAAATTTTTTTTCACTGCTAGTATCCTGCTTTATTCCTGATGAACATAGGCCAAATAAAAAAAGAAAAATAATAATAAAAAAAATGCAAACCTTCATTTTTCCAATGTACTCTTTCTTAGTAACCCTCAGCCTAAATAGAAGGGTATGTGTGTGTGTGTTAAAGTTTATAATTTTTGAAATTTTTGTTAAATGCCCATGCGGAGCCGGGGCGAGCCGTGCGTGTTAATATACGCGTACTTTATCGATCAATATATGTACATAACAAGACCTTGAAACTTAAATTGTTTAAATTCAAAACTGATCACCGTCTTAAGACACAACCCTGTTCACAGTCTGTAGACTGTCGTCAATAATACTCTTTGCAACTTTGTGACGTTCGCGGCAGACTACAATATTTGAAGAACACAGTCTCGCTTAGCACGAACATTTAATGAGATGCTGCATAAAAATTGGTTTGCATTTTTACACGGGCAAGTTTACCACGAAGTGGATTCGCGTTCCGTTCCGGTTGGATAAAGAGCTATGCCGGTTTTCAATCAACTAAGATACCTCGATATCTTTTCCTACAGCATTATTCTGAATAACATTATCTACACTGGTTCTCGATATATATCTTTGAAATGGATTTGGAATCCCTCCGGTTCATTCATTATAAGGAGGGCACGAGAACGCTTAAGGGCCTCCGTGTCTGACATATAGGTGTCAATCATGAGGGTTGGACCAAAATAAATATGTAGTGGACAAAACAAAGGAAGTATGACTAATCCGCAGGCGTAACCAATAGCTTGGTAAGAGATTTAACTTTTCTACAGTTTTGTTTATAGAGTGATTAGCAATACCGAACACAATATTTCCGTAATATTTAAACAATATACGAGACATTCATTACGACTAATACGTTTTTTCCGTTTGCAGTGAAAGGTTATTTGTGCCTTTTAGACTCTACAAGTAATACTAGACCAAGCTCAGACACTCTGAGTGTTACTTTACACACTGGTGCAGAAAACTATTAAAAATTAATTTTACATCTCCCTTTCCCACTACAAGAGACACCTATGGCACCGAACACTTTCAGGAACCTTACGATTCATTGTAATATCACGTCTGTTATAACATCATAAGGTTGAAATTCCTACACAGATACACTTTATTACAATTGCTATAGAAACTCCTGAGATTATCATGCGATCATAAATATTTCCGTCACAATAACTCTGTATATGATACAAACAAAAGCCTCCATATACTCGGTAACAATGAAGAGGGTAGATTTAATTTCGTTTACGGGATCAGACCGGATAGTTGTCAGTTATTATCCTCTGATTTCAGTGTTCTCAAAACAATGAAGACCTTCCAAAGGCTTTTCTTGAGTGACAAATGGATGTGAGGTACACTTCCTTAATCCGGTGGGAGTTAAGTTTAGTTCCAGATGACACACGGGAGATAGTTGCGACGAACGTATCTATATTTTTCAGAGGACTACAAAATATTTTTCCCGTATTAAAAAAGAGCAGCGCTAGTCGATAGTTTAGGAAAGATGTATCAGTTTTTCTATCAATGAGTTGCATAAATTGGTTGCAGGAACTCCGGAGTGTGAGGCGAGAATTCTACACCACTAAGCTAATACTGCTTGTTATCAGCTGTTTAGTTACTGAGTTGGTAATAATTTACAATCCTTTGAGAATAAGAGGATAAACGACACAGTGATTTATTGAAAAACTTTAACCAGTTAAATTTAATTAAACTTAATTTATAAATCGCTTTAGCTCTCACTGTGCTGTATAACTGCAGTTTATATGTAAAGATATTTCTTTCTTAGTTCTAGATTTTCAACAAGATCGTCTAAATATCTTCCCGAGTTTTTCACGTTACATACAGAATACACAATTTGCGTAGGTACTAGCTAAGAGCCGAAAAGGATTTGGAAACAGCCACAGCCTGCATCAGGTCACTGAAGGCTGCTGGAGTTGTCTGAACACTTCTCTATTAAAATATCCATGGTTTGTTTAATAATCCCCTGAAGATATTCCTTACATGAATAATTTGATTCTCTCCATAGTCAAAAGTCATTTAAATTGTACAATATTATCATTAATTGTTACTATAAGAATAACGCTGTGTAAGGCATGGATCTGAAAAAAAAAACGAATCTAACTCTTCAACGATGATGTGAACCGAATGTTCTACATATATATTATTATATAAAGTTTTCCGTTTTGTACGTATTTTCTTTATAACTTCCTATTACGTAAACGTAACATCACGCCTATAATCCCTGAAGGGGTAGGCAGAGAGGAATGTAGCACACTCCCACCAGTAACGTTTACGTCCCAGTATGGAAGAGGTGGTGAGCCTATTGCCATACACCGGACACATTTTCAGACTCCGAGCCCCTACTACAAGATCTAAATTAGAAAAATCCAGTGGTGCCCGATCTGTTATATGAACCCAGAACCTCCCGATCGGCAGTCGCGCTTGCAACAAACACGACCAACGAGGCAAGCGATTATATTTTTAGAATATACATATGTTTCTATCCTATCTTGATAATGTACATATCTACAAAGAATAACTTTAATAAAATTTGTTAATATGTATAACAGTTGCGAGAAATGTTGATGGATGATCGGAGAATTTGAAAAATTCATAATCAACGGAAAGTTTGTCGGAAATTTCAAATCGATACATCATTGGAAAAGTCCCTTTCGATCAAGTGATTACATTTTATAACATTATAGAGCAGTATTTTCGTAATAAATTCTTAGTCGTTCCGTTTTTAAACAGTTCCGTCAAATACATCAAATATCGATAATTACTCACACAATAAAATTGTACTCTAAATTTTTTGAACATTTTACATTGTATGTAGAAGATCGAAAGCAGCACGTTTTTAATAAATAAGTCACGGGTATATTTATTTGCGAATTCACTTTCGAATTCCGCGCTATTAAAATATGAAATCACATGGTTTTGGACTGATGGGACCTTTCGATTAACGTTTATATACTCGTTCATTAATTCTGTTATTCATGCACTTATTCATTTATTCACTCATTCAATCATTCATTTATTCACTCACTCATTCATTCTATCACTCATTGGCTGATTCGCTCGGAAGTCGTTGACTCATTTGTTCGCATATATCTAAAATTCTTATAAGCATATTTTAATAAAACACGCAGTTTTATTTACAGCACTTCTATTGAAGTTGATCCGATATTGCTTTCTTATAGAATATTTCTGTCTAAATATAGCGCCCGGTATTAATAATTTTTATAGGCAAACGTTATACCAGACGAAGTGATAATTAACATACCTAATGCGATATTGAAAATAACCTTCATAATATAACATTTCAGAAATGAGTTCTAATCTTTTAGTGTCAATTACGAAACAAAACGTAGTGAGGAAACCTGTAAATCTTAGAGCTATCTGAAACATTCTCTAAAGGGTTTTTAGTCTACCAATTCATATTTGAATTGAAACATGATCTGACAAATCTCTGACAAAATCTTATACAACAAATTGATGGTAAACTAATAAAATCTTTGTTTCGCATTGGTACATCATAGTGCGCGTCAAGAAACAATTTTTATTTTTGCGAAAACAAACTATAATATTATCAATACTGATCCGTGAGTCAGAAGTCTCCGCATTCAGCGTGCGTGCATGAAAAGAGAGATGAATGCAGATGAAGCATGTCAGTGCTGCAAATATAGAGATATTTGCCACTCGATGCCTTTTGTCTATGCCTTAAGGGAGACCACACGTTGGCAAACGTAACGTAGGACGACCTCCGGATAAGTGGAGTGACGATATACGCTAAGTGGCTGGCAGAGGTTGAATACAAAGAGCTGAAGATCGAGCTCCGTGGCATGCTATTGGTGAGGCCTATATCCAGCAGTGGACGGAAATGGGCTGATGATGATGATGATCAAGGGATCTCTCATGGCTGTATGGCAAAACACTAGCAGTAAATACATTGTTCGTGAAGTTGTAAACAATCAATCTCTTTGTAAACCACAAAAGCGTAGCAAAGCGGAGGTTGTGAAGGAAACTCGTAAGGAAGGTTTTCAGCGAAGTTTACAGTAACTTTACAATTGTGTTACCGAAAACTACGCGGCAGGGAGGTGCAACGAAACGAAGGCTTGGACAGTTTTCTGTAATGTAAAGAAAACAGTAGTTTATAGATTTCTAGAGTGATTGAAGCGTCAAACAAAGTATTTTGGTATAGTTCTTACGGCGCTGGTGATGTTTCTGTGATTTCAATATGTAAAGTGAAGCAACGTATTTATGTAAGATCAAGAGGTCTATAACGTTTTGACAGCATCTGTAGGTATCTAATTTACTCAATAATAATTCAGCGTCTTCAGAACCATGCTTCATATTGACATTTAATTATTTTTTTTTTAAATTAAATACACATGTACGGTTCATTTATAGTATACACTTATATTTTATGTAATTAATAGTGAAAAATAAATTTTACCACATTATCTTTAAAAAAATCTTCAGATACATGTTTTATGCGTATATATGTAGATAATTACATATATTATGGTTAGTTATGTACGGTGGGTAGGTACTCGTATAAGTGTGTATTAAAAAAATATTAAAGCATCCCACACACTTTCACCAGAATTCCCAGTATTATGGTTGTCATGGAAACACTAAACACATAAGCATACACTTAGGCCCCAAATAGATGCCTAGATTGCTCACTAAAGCACTTCCCTAAAAGGGGACTGGACCGAATGTTTGCTATTTTTGTTGTACAACGAAAAAAATATCTTTTATTTTGAATATTTAAGTTGATTACGAAATCCACTCTGCTGGTCGCGTTCATTTATTGATCGGTGATCGCTGAACATAAATCCGTACTTATGGCCACTAATGCCAGCCTGCATTCAACATTGCATCTAGGTATTAGAAAATGTCGTACACTTTTACTGTGTTAGCGCTGTGTTAAATTCCTTTTTAATGGATCTGTAGCCAGTGTTTTTATGTGTTGATAAGCGTTCTTTAGTACGTACTATCATGCGATTGTGCGATTTTTAAGGAATTTCAAATGGCTACTACACACGATGCTCGCATTATGATCACGCCCTGGATATGCTGTCGCGTCAATTGTGTGCACAGTGCATATGATTCCAGTCAGACCACACGAGATATTGGGTGATGGCTATAATTAGACAGTTATTATAATGTTATATATAGTAAGCGGTCGAAGCATATTTGCATAGAATATCCGTGTAGGTAAGTGAGGGCATTTTGAGTCTTAGCATCATAGATTACAAAGCACTTGAAGTGTGGAATATTATGGACAGTTCCAGGATTAGTTACGGCAATGCAGTTCCAAACGTATAATTCAGTAATACGCATGTATTATTACCTTTTAAAACAATTCAGAAGTCTCCGTAACGAGCGTTTGTGTATGAAGAGAGTGATGAATGAAGAAGAAGCATATCAATTATGTAATGACAAAGATATTTGCAGTCGGTACCATCTGCGTGTGTCGTAAGAAACCTAGCGTTATGACAGAATCATAACTGTTAATAATAAATAAAATACCAGCCAGAAACACCATTGTCTTTTGCACAAATATAATAACATTAGAAAAGCCGAGGAAATGTTAATATCTACATTTTTAGATAAACGTTTTCATGACATCTACAGAACATATTAACCTCTGTGTAGCTTGCAAAAATAAATTGTAACACCCATAAATTTAATATCACAATTCTTATCGGATTCGTTATACATCAAGGACCTTATCCCCAGGTGTCGTCATTATTTATCATATCCCGACGTCGCGCTATCACGCTGGAGCGATTAATTCAATAGCTCAAATTATCAGTGACAACATGACTAATGACCTAATGAAGGAAATCTAGATTGCTTACAAGACTTACTGTATAATAAAGGCATTACACGCATTACATACGAGTATTACGTATTGTAATGGATACTTTGTAGTGCTTGTTGATTTTGATTATGTTGATTATACGAGTATGTCACGGAAAGAATGACGATGCGGGTATACAATGCGAATGTTGATGGACGCAGGTGCCGAGGGAGACCACGACTCACCCATCGTGATCAAATAGGCCAGATACTGGCTGATGGGGGGGTCAGCAGTCTCCGAAACCGGTGTGCATGTGTGAAGAGAGTGATGAATGTAGAAGAAGCGCGGCAGGTCTGTAAGGGTAGAGGTATTTGACACTCGATGTTCACTGCCTACCTCGTGAGGGACCTGGCGTGAAGATATGTATGTATGATATGTCATAATAAATTTACTCTGTTACTCTGGGTGTAAACTTTCAAGCTCTCAACTCATAGTTTTTAGGCGATTTTATTATTTAGTGATTCCATAGTGAGACGTAAACGTAACTGGTGAATCGTAGTAGGAATATAATGCTGCCTACCTTTTCGGGGATTACATGCGTGATGTTACGTTTGCGTTTTTTTTATGAAAAGCAATGTAGGCAAATATATATATATATATATTTATTTCGTAAATTAAATTGAATTCCATAACATAGGTATAAACCATCGTCTGAATAAGTCATATAATTATGTCGCGTGAACATTCCTTTAATCGACCACGTTTCTTAGAAATTATATAGAATATACGTTACAAGCATATCGATTTTCATTTAAATACATTTCCTATTATAAAGAAATATTTTGAGTTGAGTAACATTTGACTTTAATTTGACGAGGAAATTCTATATCGTTTGATAGATATTGTAACATTGAGCTGTTAGTTCAAAGTAGTTAGCGTTCATTGAGATCTTGTTAGAAATTTCAACCAAACTACTTAATATTAACACTACACGCGCTGTTTATTTTGACAGTACATTTTGTAACGTAAACTGTTTTGAATACAATATGATACAACATATAACTACAAAATCGGTAATGATTTTTTTTGCTGACATTAGCATGTATTTAAAACGGTCATTTACTTCTAGTTTTAACAGCACCCATGTACTCGGATTTACAATTTTCTCAATTGTTAATTAATTTTTTTTCGTTAATTCCTTCTTTAATAATATTCCAAGCCGCTTTAATCTAAGTAGGTACTATTTTAAGAAACATGCCGTAAGATTGATGTATGCTTAACATTTTGCTATTTTGCTAAACGAGTTTATAAATTAATGGCCATTATTGCAAGAGTAATTCGCAGTTTAGTAACAATAAACTTACCATGATACCATTATTCGTACTTATACTCGAGTACTGCTCTCAACGGAAGAAGCACATTGAACGCGGGACTCCTTTTAAAACTTTATGGCTCTGGTCACAGGTTATGGTTATACTTTGCCACGCTGACTAAATACGGTATATAGGTATATTTTGCTAAGAAACAATAATTAATTGCCTTGAGTTGCGTTTCGTTAATGTTAATTAAGGTATATAGTATTTATCTAATATCCGACGTAATTGGTTAGTTTCTATTCCATATTCTTTATGGGACAGGTTCATCATATCTCCTATGAAGAAATAACAGTGCAGTACATTCATAAGAACGTAATGTTATTGACATTACTCATTGTTCTCGAACGCGATAAACTTATTTATTTTGTTTAGTCTTTTTCTTCGTCGGAATCGTCTGTTTGTGAATAATCAGCCATCGTGGTGAAAGGATAAGTCGCAATGTCCAGGATGCGCCGGGCAATATAATGTTCGTTTTTAATCAGATGTGATCGCCGCTCCTTTCATGCACTCCTTTTTTTAAAGTAGAAACCATAAAAATATTTGCCGCACCAGGTTATCGACAAACCAAATTAACGCCATTTACTTGATAAGCTTAAAAGATTTCCCTAACTATTTTATATTTGTCTATAGCGGTCGATGCATGTCACGAAAATAACTCTTAAAGTAATTTAATTCCGAAATTAGAATAGATTAGAAATTGCAATAGATGCAAAACGTATTGTACATATTTATTTGCCATTTCAATATTTCACTGTTGGAAAAGAATAACGTCTTGGAATTATAAAAACATCATAATCATTATCAGCCCTTTATCATTGCACTGTCGACATTAGCCACTTCTTGGAATGAAAAAAAGGACCACAATTGGCCACGCTTGTTAAATCGGATTGAAAGAATCGCACAGCGCACCAAACGTTACATCAAAAACGTGTGTCCTATTAGATCACTTGTACGATACATTCGACAATTATAGTAACATCGAGAAAACAATGCGAATGTTCACAATGGTAGTGTCAAAGGAACTTGTATAGCATCGGAAATCGTGAACTCAATTCAGCGGCGAAACGATTTGCTGTAGCTGAAATGTTCCGATGGAAAGCTATTTCGTTTTCCGAATGAGATATTGCTGTTTTTACTCTCACTGTTTGCAGTATAGATGTTCATGGATGTACTCTTTGATCGTTAGAGGTTTCTTTTGAACGACCGTCTGCGGAACGTGTATTTCTGTACGGTTAGCAGAACACATATGCACTTTCAATTTGACACTTGGTATTATTTTATTTTGGTAACCATATTAGAAAAAAAAAAAAAAAAAGTAACTTCACGCCTGTAATCCCCGAAGAGGTAGGCAGAGGAATGTAGCACATTCCCACGT
>DWDV01001365.1:0-13434 GCA_018245615.1 Mimoniades ocyalus | reverse complement strand
GATTGTTGAGCTCACATCGGCGGCCCGCCGTCGCGTCACCGAACTCACCGACCACTCGGCGTCGCTATATCGATCTGCAAGTATATATCGTACACGTCGGTGTATTTAGGGAGTTTGTTCATTCATAAAACACAAAACAGACAAAGTTACGCGCCCAGTCAAATTACTTGCGTGTTATATTACGGCTCACACCAAATTAGCGGCTACCACGTGAGGTAACATGAAATTTATTATTTAATCAACGAGTGGATAAGTAGAAACCGACTAAAAGCAACAAGTTGCAAGATAGTGTTCTGTGACGCGGAAGCGTATGATTAAAAGTGCGCAGTACACCCGAGTAGTATGTAGCCGGTACCGGCACTTGTGATAAGCAGTTAAAAGGTTAATCAGATGGCACTACCCCGTTCGTCGGCTGCTAGTTGCCCATTTCCGTTGCTGCGATCAGCCACTATTGCCTGTAATTAATTGTTTCTGTTTCTACGCTACGCTAATAATACACAGCGTGAGTTCATTCACCTAACAAATGTATTATTCGATGTATGTAGCATGTAATTAGCGGTCGCAAAGAATGTGACGAGACAAAAAAAAAAAACTTGGCAAGACGACAAAACACAAGGCAACCATATTTCGCATTCAATTTACTCCGTCGAGATGCACCCTTCATGAAATTGACACGAATAAAATCCTGCGAAACCGTAGTATAGCTTAGATAGCCTACTAAAAGCGGGTGAAGGCGACGCGGAGACATTTCGCGACATAATAAGGACGAACGTTGTCGCTTGGAAAATTGTGGCAATTTAAGGGAGAAGCCACCCTTATACGCAATTAGTTTGTTACGAGGAAGATTATTGTGGGTTAAATACGTGTCATGGTATAACTGAAAATATTTCCAAATAATGGGGTCACAATGAACAAGAGGCAGTATTGTTGTTCCCATGCGAAAAGAGACCCTGACCTCAAATTCGGAATCTAGACGGTCTAGATGTCTACGTTATACATCATTCTTGCGATTTTGCCAAAATGAGGTCGCGTCTTCGGGCCGGCGAAATTAGGGAAACCATTTCGTAATTTATCCATTACCCGGATTGTACAAGTGATGACATTATACGTATTTATCGCGGTTTGCGTTTTATTATGCGAAAAAGGTCAGGTTAGGTATTCTATTACGTAATGAAACAAGTGAAATTTATTGCACCAGTTGAATGTCAACAATAACAATGATCGAGGTCACGACACTAACGAGGGACCGAGGGTCCACTCTGGTGGAAGTGGTCTGATAAGGGGCTAACGCGGGGGCGACTCTCGTATTCGTATGCAAGTCGCGGCGGTGGCGGCGCCAAAGCGATCGATACTTCCCCGCGCGACTACACCGCCCTCGCTGCCACAACTAACAGCACCGTTCAACAAATACATTTTTGGTAATTTACCTACCGAATAACTCACGGCACTTCTCTTAGAGTCGCCGAAGGTTCTTCCCTTTAACATGACCGGCTGCCGTTTAATAATTGACCGGCGGAAACAGCGACATTCTTCACAAACTTAATACCTGTATTCTATGTTGCAACAACGCACGTATTTCCCATCAACTAAGTTGTTTACCTAGTTCCAGTTTCGAATTCTTCGCTCACGGAAACTTATTAACATTTAATTGCCAACAAGCATGTATAATAATATCACTTCGTATCTAATAATCCAGCCATTATCGTTCATGTAAATTGAATTTATTGCGTTACATAATCTACCAAGTCGCAAACAAATTGATTTAGGACGAGCAATGGCAAATACCACTGCGAGAGGACACGATTTGAATTGAGTAAATGACATAGTAGAAGTACACTAACGCATTCCGTAAACGAGCTGTATAAATCTCGAGAGATGATATCATTCGTGGCGACAACAGAGGGCAAGAAACGAAAAAAAACACCCGTTGAGAGCAAGCGGAATAACCATGAACGAGTAACGTGCCTCGCCTCGGCCGGTGACCGCGTGGCCCTGATCTTGGCGAAAAGAACTCGAGATACCAAGATTTATTTATCGGTCAAAATATAGTACAAGTTAACAATAACGATGTATAAAATGGACGCAAATAGCGTTTATGTATGTCGTATAATAAGACTTTTTAACATCGTGAAGTACTATGGATTATTACTCTATACGTAGATAATTATTCTCTGTAAATGCCATATTTTATGTAGATATAAGTTGCCGTATTAAGATGTGTCAATTAGCAGTTTATTCCTATCCACGGACATGTGGCAACGTAGATCTTACTCCAGTGAAAGACTGGAAGTACCGATGGGACAGAAAAAATATTCTTCACAATAGTAAACTAGTACTTTTTAAATATATTCCCGATGAATTTAGCGGCGGTACAATTTTTGAAATAGACGTCTTGAAAACTTTCATCATATAGAGAGAACATCAACATAGAGGAACTATTGAAATTCGATGTTATATAGAAGTACGTCAGATCAAAAAGGATGAAGATATTTCTGCACTCCGTGCTCTCTGCCTACCCTATCACGGACCTGACAGGTTTACATAATAATATAGACACCAAATAATCATGCATCCAGCGTATGCATTACGATCCCACCAGCATAAAACATTAGTGCGTTGAAAGGAAAGTAACATGATACCATACGTCCAGTGTACGGGCAGACGAATAGTTAGCTAACCATTCAATGCATTCTCAATCTGATATCTGCAAGACAATGGGGGAGTTCCTTAAAAGGGAAAGGATGAAAGTGATTACGGTTACAATAATGAAAAATACATCTTGCGACGTCTATTTTTTTATCGCAGATGAAAAAAAATGTAACGATTATCGGATTATGTAAATCTTTAAAATATCCATTTGATTGTCGTAATAAGTTGCGATCTATATACATATAGTGTTATAGATCAGTGCATAAATTAATAACTCTCGTATAAAGTTATGAACGATGCCTAAGCGTTGTTTATCCATAGTTTAGTTGCCACTGTTTCAATGGGGGAACCGCAAACTGTTTGCTAATAACTTAATGCACCAACTCCCCGGACAATCGGGGGTCTTGCCGGGAAATGGCGAGTGAGACGTCCGCAGGAATAGCTTTATAAGACACTGGGCACATTTAAAATGACACTAACGTTATTAAATATAGATACTCGTAGGAAAGATCATATTGTCACTACTAATCCGTATCACTTCGATTCAGTCATATCAAAATTATTAATCTTGAAATAATTATAGTAGAAACATAGGACTTGAAGAATTTTTAAGAGTAACGCTTTTAACATAAGTAAACCAGGAACCAGAAACCCAGGAAACCAGGAAAGTTATATGACTTGACTGCTATAAAGCCAGGATCAATGAGCCGATAGCCTCTATAACGTTACCTGCAGCGTCATCCACACTGAAGCAGGGCGCGCCAACTGTTTGCTAATAGCTTAATGCACTTCCTATAGCAGTCAGACAATAGGGGAAGGCTACGTAGAATGATGAGAGTGTGCCTTTCTAAATAACAGCACAGATATCTTACAATGTATAGATGTGCACTTTACGTTGCTTAATGTAATGAAATTGATACTACTTGACTCAAGTCGCCACAAGGAGTCATTCGCAGCAACCTGGAAAAACTTCTTTAAGATATTATTATTATAACTTCTATCCTAAGATATTATTATTATAACTAATCGGATATAAATTTGTGAGCTTAATTTCCACGGAGTCCACATATCATCAGATGGCCTAATATTATGAGATGACATAATATATTATGGCATAATATATGTAGGTATGTATTATGGCATAATATATTATGGCATAATATATTATGGCATAATATATTATGGCATAATATATGTATTATGGCATAATATATGTATTATGGCATAATATATGTATTATGGCATAATATATTATGGCATAATATATGTATTATGGCATAATATATTGACATATTTCTGGCATAATATATTGACATATTTCTGTAATCTTAATAATAGACTATTGAAATTGGTGAGGAATTTTTAGGTTTCAGTATGGTTTTTTTTTGTACAACTGAAGCAGCAGATTCATAGTGTGATTATAAATAAAGATAACAAACGTGCTGAGTTTAACGTTGAGACTAATATTTTTCCTAGAAATGAACGTGACATTATCGAATATAATACAACCTTGTACGTAGACGTCAACCAATCGGATGAATCAATAATTTCAATTAAAGAATACAAGAGCTCCACTCTGACACAAACTGAAAAGCTCATTGTGTTCATTGAATATTATTGTCTGTCCATTGTCTATACATAGTCAATGTGACACGTTGAATGGATCCAAAGCACTTGCTTATCATTGCAAAATGAATAAATAATGAAATTTATTACTTTGTCCTTTAATCGTCTGCGCATACACAATATACGTAGAATGACATAACATTAAAGAAAATAGTCGTATTATTATCGAGCAACCTCAAAGTGTGTGTGTTAATGGTTCTTCTAATAAAGATTCGTGTCAGGAAATGAGAATCATAGACCAAACCGAATGACTTGAACAACAGCTTTCTCTGACAAAAGACTGCGTGGGTACCTGGATGCGGTCCTTTATTATACTGTTTTTTTTTAATGGCCCGGCCATTGCTCCCTGTATTGGACGACCCTTGGCCGAACAATGATTAGAGCGAGGGGGAAAAGATGCAGCTGCTCTTTTACTTTTGACTCGCAACATTCTTGTTCTTGTCCAAGTTTCCGCCCTTGCGAAATGTTGCTAATCTAGTGTCTACTATTGAGAACTTTGTGTACCTACTCTTTTTTATTGTAGTTTTTTTCCTGGCGGATGTCACTGGAGTTTGGCACTTATTTAAATATTAGCCTGAATATTTTAAATAAATCGCCGCAAATTGACCCTCACTCTACGAAAATACATATATATGTATACTGTTGATATCGAAAAAAGAGAAATTCTGTCATATAAGACGCATACGGAATATCTAAAGCGTTAGTACTGTAACGTAATCCGGATAGTTTACCTGTGAGAAGCGTTTAAAGTTCTGATGCAACGTGAAACGCAATGCTGTTCTCGCAGTTGGCAACTTTCATCAGGCGCCAGGCGTACATAAGAAATACAAAGTTGGCGCGACCACAGCGGTGATTTTCTATTAAATGAATAGCGGTAATTTGCTCGCCTATGGTGATCGGCTATATACTCGATAGAATCAAGCAATTACACTGGATCGATCGCAGCTTCAGATTATACCTAAAAAAACGGGCATACTGTTATGTTCAGAGCTTTGGTTGCAAAGAAAACGAAACGTGATGTTATTTTGCTCTTGTGAAGTGATTTCCGTGAAACACGCTCAATGTGAGATCTGGTCCGGGTTCACGGCCACCGGAACAATCGACTGTTGGGAGTTCGCGGGCGTGCCTACTGCTTATGTATTGGAGACTGTATCGACGTTTTTATTACGACGACGTTGAAACACTTTGTGATTTAGTATTTAACGAGCGCAATTAATGATTTAGTAAGGAGACTTAATTTGTGTCTGGTTTATAGCAATTGATACACTCCTAATTTCGTGGTAAAATATACAAAATATCTTACGAATCGTTGGAGGGTAATACCTACATTCCTCTGCCTAACGTTCTGCTCTTCGGGGAACTACAAGAGTGATGTTATGTTATGGTTAATTAATGGAAGTTTGCTCCATAACCAATAACACAAACTTAAAATCCCTTAGAAACATAATTCCTTCATAGAGTTACAAAGGGCATCGTGAATTGAAGAAGCAAAGGATTCTATGGCTCGGTTTTCATAAAGTGTCTTGTTAACTAATGTGTTCAAGGCGAGGTGTTATTAAGCTGTCCGGTCTGCATTTGGACGAAGCTCGGTAAAATTAATTAGTCGCATTGAACCAACAAGCGGTTATCGCGGTCGCCGCGGCTTATAGACAAAACGCTCCAACACGTCTTACCACGTCATTATTATATACACACGAAACTACAAAATTTTTCTAATTAAATTTTCTAGTAGCGGCTCGGAGTCTGGATAGGTGCCCGGTGTATGCCTGTAGTTATGCCCGGTGTAGGCTCACCAACTATTCCATAGTGCGACGTTAACGTAACTGGTGAAAGGTGGGAGTGTTCTACATTCCTCAACCTACCTCTTCGGGGATTACAGGTGTGATGTTACGTTACATTATTTTAACATTTTTCTTTAAATTACTAGAGTATCCATTTGTTATTTATCTTTACAAAATCATTTAAACTTTGCTTATCTCGTCACGTTCATATAAACATAATCGCCTTCTATTACGGAAGTGTAAAACGTGAAATTAATTATACGGTTGTATAAAAAATTACGTGCGGAGCGATTAAAGCAAACAGCATTTATGAAACATTTATTAACAAAAAGTATAGGGACGTGAGGTAACTGTTTCAGAAGGTATGTTATTCGACCATGATCAAGAAGTAATGGCAGAACAGAAAATTCAACTAATTAAATATTATAATGTGTCGTCTATATCCTGCACTCACCACCTTAGAAAGTTCCATCTATGCTGTGTAAGAATCTTACATCTACTTAATCCCTTGAAATGTAGAACGACGTAAATTATATAGCTTTGGTTTCTGCGAATGTGTTTATTCTAGAAATTTGTTATCAATTCATCGATGTGAACTAGAAACAGGGGATAAACTCATTTGTTCACAACCTGTTAGCAGTATTACAGCAGCAGGTAACAGCGTTAATTGATCCATTCGCACAGACTAATACAGATGTAAACTCATTCATGAATTAATGGCGCACGACAGATGATGAACTAGAATTGAAACAACTTTATTATTGTTATTTTCAATGTGTCTTATTAGTGCATAGTGTAAGTAATAATATAACAAAGGATTTGTAAAGAATGGAGAATTTCCACAATAATACATGTATTTACAAAAAATACTAATTTTGCGATCAATCATTGCCACTTCAGTCAAGTCAAATGCTTTGCGTAATGATAATGATATACCCTACCACATACATTCTGTTATGAAATCAGCATCAGTAATCAGTACTAAATGAAAATCTGCAAATAGAATACGATAAAGCTCCTCATCGCTACGGACTCTATATCTTCTAAGTTAACTGTAGGTAGAAGAAATGAAAATTCCGATGTAATAGGTCTTGTATTCACTATCTCTAGGCTCGTTTCCTGTGAATTGCGCGCAAAATAACACATGTTTACAAACGCAATGAAAATGCTACGTGATCTCCATTATTACCATTATAATGATATTATCATACAAATCGTTATCCACACAACAATTCCTAATGCGGACATAGTCATACATATTTTATTATTGTGTCCTTAAAATCTTTCCATACAAATTTTTGCTCTTGGGATTTGTCACTGTATACATTCATGACACTAATGGATTACATTCATTGAATTAAAACGTATTAAATTGGTAGGTCACCGTGTGAACAGTTTGATATTTTATGGCCGTTGGAAAGGCTATTTAAAATAGTAAGGTCGTAATTTCTGACCACAAAAGAGCCCGCAGCGTGTCGTCATATTCTCACCGCCTATAATTTAATATCCGCTCCAAAAATAATCCAATTTCCTCGTGTGATACGCTTAGCCGTACATCAAATCCTGTAGAGTTTGTGTTCTAATTAAGTGCGAGAGATCATCTAGCCGCGATGTGTGCACGATATTTGTTTAAGAGAATGCCGCTTGAGAAAGAAGATTGGTCTCCGTCCTTATACGTGCGTGAATAGACCGGTGTCTGGTACCAAGTATTCAGTGCACCTAGTTCCGTAGCTTTTCCGTGTGTCCCTTTGAAATGGCAGTGACGAAGACGGCTACGAGATTGATATATATCGTGACAAAAATAATATACCCACAGACCGATTGAAAGTACATAGATTTTTTTTTATTGAGGCGGAATGTTGTTACACATAACAATATAGTGAAAAATACAAATAAAGTTCATAATATATTTTAAGGTAACCTACATTTCTCTTAGTGGCCTTAAACATATATTTCCCGTTATCATATTCTTGCATAACGCGAAACGTAAGCCCGACGATAAAAACAATAGCAGGTATTTTATGAACGCCGTCTTTTGTTCACTTATCGATTCGAACACGGTGTGTTATAGAATCGAAGGTCGTGTATCCGTGCAAGGTAACCCCGAAGGACTCGCCCGGCGATAGCAATTGTCCTTCGGATTTCCGTTCCTTTTCTTCTCTCTCAGCTATACGAACACTATATTTATCTCGGGCCGTTTGAGCGTCGCCGCCGGGCATTCCTGTTTTCCGCAAGGTCGATACTGCGACGTTTACCTAAATTCTACTACAGTTCGAACCTATAACACTGTGTTGATAATCTAATTTCAAATGTGGCGAATTCTTTTTACAACGTAAACAAAGATACGGAAGCCGTTGCAATTCACGGTGTTACACATCCGGTGCTGTGGCGTCCCTTATCGAGGTCGGACCGTTCGCTAACGGTTGTGCGTTGTGCTGATGCGTATCTATTATCACGGTTAATGAATGAACCCCCTAATGACAAATTGATGGCGTGTTCCCGTAGCGCGGCGGAGACGGGCGAGAATGTGTCTGGCGCTCAATCCATTCCGACGCAGACCAACTAACTCGCTGATTAACAAACTTATCTAGACGGCGGTGAATTTATATATTCTGCTGTTCTATAAATAAAACGCAATCTTCATGACTGTCTTGGTGAAGATAACTTTTATAATTATATTCTATGAATTGTTTTTCTCTGTTGAGATTTTTTAAATAGATTACTGTTATATATGGCTTCGAAAATTCAATTTAACTAACTAAGACGATGAGGCAAATGTCTACGTGAAGGGATTAGGTGATTGATTCCTAAAAATAAAGTGTTCATATTTATGAACACTTTATTTACATACATTGACATACGTATGATTCACTAATTCTCGAGCTTATTGGAATTTTCACCTATCACTCAATAACATTAGCACAATATTACCTAACTTTGTCACTATTAAGTACGTGGTGATTGTGTTGTACCAAACCATCATCGTCATAATCATTATTTTAAATTCTAATATCGTTCAAATATTATATCATAGTCTGTTAAGTGTTGAACCATAGTCTGCCACGCTGGCTAAGTATGGTAAGTACTAATTGCTAACAACATAAGTCAAAATGAAAAATTAACTTTACGAAGTTACGGAATACAAAAGAGACGCATGATTTATATAGACGTAACAAGAGGTGTTAAATTGAAGCCTTTTAGGAATCGACAGGAACAGGACATGATGCGTTGAAAGAAAAACCGATACAATTTCGTGTTAGCAAAAACAACTAAAGTAGCAACCTTTTAATGTTTTATAAAATAATAAGCGTAGAAGGTGAGCTGATTAAATAATAGATTACATTGTATAATAATGTTTAATCTCAATCAATCAAAGATACAATCGGTCCCGTGAAATTATTAATGTAATTACTTCCACCCGAATTGGGTAACAACATTGGCCGCACAATAGCTATGATTGTTTCACAAATAACCTGAGAAGCAACTATTGAGAATGCACAAAGGAATATAACTAGCGAAGTATTGAAGCAGACAATGCGTCCGTAACGGGACAAGGCACTAATTGTGAACCGAGCACTAAGCTCTTCCGTTACCCGCTGCGCCGCTGAGCAATAACACTCCCGGGAACAGACGACCGATTCGCTGATACGCCAACACGCCAACACACCAATATGCCGACACAAGAACAGGCCAACAAACCGATATGCAGCAATGCAACCGAAAAAAAAAACACCTAGAATCATCACCGCTAAACGAAATTTGCGGAAAACAAACAAGCAAAACAGCGCTTTACAAATTCAGCGTAGAAAGTGCTTTTTATAAGGACGCCCTTCTCTCCGTACTGTACAAATTGACTAAGCGCCCCAGTAACGATTGTATGCTCCATTTTCTATTCAGCTAAGTATAGTGGACTTTAAACGATAACGGTGTGTAAAGTGTTGTGATTAGCGATTATAAATGGGTGAATGTACACAATACGTTGATTCGTAAACTAAAGAAGATTTATTTATTTACGAAAGCATTTTGAAAATGTAGGAAACAACTGTAATTTCGAAAATTACATTTCGAATTTCCCACATTTTATCCACACGGAAACAATATTTATATTATGTCCGTAAATCTCTTAAATATCATTCTGTGTTGCCCTGCCTGGTTTTTAACAAGCAATAAAATGTAAACTAATTTCATAGAGCTATCGTGTACACAGAGCGTAATTGTTTCCAAAGCATATTAATATCGGGACGTGTGTAGTTTGCGACGATCGTGATCGGAGTGCATAGTGTGTTGTGTAGTTGTGTAGGCGTATAGTTGTTTCTAGTCACGAATTAGGAACATTGTGGTCACGTATTGTTCGGTAACAGTCAGCACAACAAATGTTAAATCTAAAAGTTGGAGAATTACATAAAATACCTACTTGAAGGCGAATGAACAAAAACAATAAACTATTTAAAAAAAGAACGTTTCATGTCGAATAGCGAGTGGAAAATTACATTTACAATTATGTACAATTATAAATACAGGCTCAAATTATCCATCATTCATTTAGCTATTATAGAACTTTAATAATTTTAAATATGCAAGACATAATCTTAACCTTTTATTAAATCACTAACTGTAGATATATATTTACTAGAATATTACTCTTTATTTAGTAATAAACTGCAGCGAGATCAATAAGATGATTGTTGTAATTATTATTGAAGATGCCTTAAATAATGTCAGTGATGGCTCGGTGGTTATTCTGAGTATCATTATTTTGATTGTCCCATCGAGTCCTTTAATTAACTGGGATACGATTACAGACAAAACTAAGCTGTAATATAATGTTCGGTTCGACATCACGAGCTATCAACATAGCGTAGACAAATAAACAATAAACAAGCCCTTCACTTGTCAGAAGGTTTATTTACAAGAGGCTGCTACCATCGGCAGAATTGTTGACCGAACGGAACACTCCAACATTCCAAACGTAACTTTATATATTTATACAACTCTTAAGAGGTCCAATTTGTATGTGAGTAAAATTCGAGAGCGTCTATACAACGCTAGAAGTGCTCGTGATTTATTGGACAGGTGTTCATTCCGAACGCAATTGCTGTCCTTTGATGTTGGACTGAGTGATGAATGATATAGTAGGTATTCCGTTCACATGCGCTTAAATAGAGTGCGTGCAGTGACTTCCAAGCGAGTACCTACCTTTCTACCCACAGTGGAATTAGACCCTTTCCGCGGCTTATTATTTCGCAACTTCGGATTCATCCTTGTGAATCATTATGTTGGTATGTATTATATTTTAAATTTCAACTAACTTCCGTCCTATGACTGTAATGGTGATGAATAAAATTTTTAAACAACACAACATCCGATGTTGATACAACTGCTTGAGAAACCGCAAAATCTACTGAATACACAGTAAAAATAAAACACGTGGAAGCGAACTAACATAATATTCGAAGTTAATATTTTAATTGTTTACTTTGAACTCATTAAACTCAAATGTGGCATAAGTGTAACGAACCGAATATTTATTTAACAGATAAATACATGTCGCATCATGTCCGCCGAATACCTTTATCCTTACAAACCAGCCGTGGTTCTTCTACATTCATCACTCACTTCATACATGCACGATTAATTGTTATTTGAATAATAGCCGATTATTATTCAAAAGCTGCGGCCATTGGGGAATAACAGAAATAATCCCCTTTGAATATAGAACGCGTCCTGCAGGTAGACACGAGTATGAAGAAGGAAACCGTCGAGTGGCCAGAATGCTTGCTACTGGAGCGACATCTCCAGTGGAGACACGTTGAACGAGCACTCGAGTCGCAGTGCACCAGGAGCGTGCACGCCGACTTGAGCAAAGTGTTCTCGAGTTGAACCGGGAACAAGCAAAACATTTCGCACGCGAGAAACACCGTCTTCAAGGATTCAAAGGCGTCTTGGAAGAAAACCGCATGTCCTTTAAATTTTTTGACAACACGAAATTTCAAACTCGTAATATTATCCGGAAACTAAACAAGTTTTACGCTTGCCAAATAAAAATCCTGAAATTATTAAATGTGAAAACATAGAAACCTCATACCTTGGTTTATTTTAAGGAATTATAAGTGCTATTCAAATAGGTCACATTAAAATATATGAACGAAGAAAATATTATATATGATTTACTGTTAAAAATCGCTCGTAAAATCTCCACTTGAAATTCAAGTAGATAAACGCGGCCCACCGTGTTAAGCAATAAAGCATGCAACATTATTGATACGAATGGCAATAATAAACTTTATTATGGTTCTATAATTGTTTAAACATATATAAACTGAACACATTGTATATCACATACCAACATTATAGCGGTACTGTCGTTCTTTTGAATTTACGTACGAGTCTACAAATTGTTCGGGCGAGTACCGAGCGAGGCGCAGATTTTAAAATTACAACATTGTAATTTTGGTACACACCTACACGATATTCTGCGTGCTGCTTTGAAGCATTGGTAAGGTAAATATTATCCCGCTTGCGATGATAACGTTATTGTGTACCAGCAGAACGGCCTATATCGATTGGCAACATTGAGATGATGAAAGCTTTATAAATTATATCGATACGAGCTGTAAGGAGAACTGAGATATTTAATTACCTAGTTTTGGAATATCGGATTACCAAAGGTCCCCGAGTGTGACTCCCGTTAATGCATGCTCGACCAATCATCCGTCTCTTGTTACGTGAATGCAGATGTAATCTTACATATAAGTATACGAGTACTTACTTATGAAGCGGGATGACCTTTCATTTGGGCAGGCGTCGTGAATGTAAATAAATGTAACCGTACATTATAACCGTAGATTCAATGGATTGTGAGAAAATATAATTTTATCACAAGATGCAAAAAAGATATAATTTTAAAATGAAAAATATATTCCTTTTTTATTTCTAAATTGGTCACTTTGAATGTCGTGATTCGAAGATTACTACAACGTGATCTCACACGGTCGTGACGGGAATATATTTTCAATAATACATTTTGTTTGTGCAAGAAATTGTACTTGATGTAGTGACATGTGACAGAATGTTGCTCAATAAAACAAGATGGTATTGGCACTCACTCAAATATGTGTCGATGTATAAAAAGTCCACATTTAAACTCAAGTAAAATGTACGCATACAAAAGCCAAAGTAAAATGTATACCTACATAAAAAAGCCATAGGCAGAATAAAATCAACGTCCACAAAAGCCATAGCCAAAGTAAAATGAACTGCCACCAACAATCATTACATGCGTCATTGTGGCTGCGTCGTGACAAAGTGGATTTCTACTGTGTCCAACAGATGTCACACAGGCACTTTGCGCCTCTCTGAATTACCTTGCCTTTTGATA
>DWDV01001364.1:0-13436 GCA_018245615.1 Mimoniades ocyalus | reverse complement strand
TGATCAACTTAAAACAAAACATTTGTGCGAGAAATTGCTACTTAAGGTCGAATAAACACCTACGTACTATGTATTTGTATAAATAACTATCAAAATCCAGGCTGAATAAGTGAACACGAAACACGGATAATATTCATACTCATCTCGAATATTGACATAATGATTCTTTTTCACACATCATCATTCTATTGCAGTCTGTTGTTGGACATAGGCATCCCCTGAGGGGTTATTCTCATAATCCTCATAAGTAAAATATGTATATCATACCATCACTAGTTCATTATAGTTATTAATATTTATATTAATAGTTACCCAGTGTGGTCGTCGGCCTTGTACTCAACCTTCCGGTACCGGCCGTCAGGCTCAACGAGTTCGTATCCGCCCTTAACGAGGTCCCCATGTCGGACCTCGTGTTGTGACTTCACGTCTCCGGTGTGGTGATCATGTACAGAATACTGGAATTTGTACTCGGGGAATGCCTAAAAATAAAACTTAAAAAGTATGGCTTTTGTATTTGTAGAGAGTTTTTGTATAGAGCTTGTAGAGCTTCGTTATTAAGAACGCGAAACTATTAGTAGAATGATTAGTATTTAATATATTTTGTTTCGTTATTTCAATTTTTATTAGGTGTAATGTTTAAAGATTATCTCTAATGGATAAAAATAATTATGCGAGAAAATTGTTTAGGATTAATGTGACGCACATTAAATTATTGACAATTAATGACGTATTTTAAACACTTTGCTCGCTTTAAACCATATTTTTTCAATGTACCTATCTTTCCTGTAATTATCCATCAATCGTAAATCATTTTTTTAAGTACTTTGCGAATCATACAATTTACCATTTAATCTATAGATGTTTCGTTGCCGTAATTGTGTCAATTGTTCGGCACACGTCCAAGCACTACAGTGAGGGATTAAGTAAGTTAAGTGACAGTAAGTGTCATTTCCCTTCTGACCGCGATCTAGAAACGAAAAAAACCCGATTGGCCGCGTGTGCCGCCAACGCTTAGCTTTTGAATTCTAACGAATGTGCGCGTCATAGCAAATGCCGAAATATCAAACTGTGAATTGGAATCTTATTTCATTACATCGACGTTGTAATCCTAACGGAGCAGGAAGGACTGCGCTAGGACCCACGCGGACTCAAGTAACGTGCAATGCAGTATACCTAGCTGTTGTGGCCTATCGACTTGCCGAATCGTTATATCATAACTTTCTGATGATATAAATGTTTGCGCAGTTTCAAGAGCTGGGTATAATTTATTTAAAAGATTTAACCAAAGTGACAATTATTAACTGTTATATAATACTTTTGGGAAATTTAATTTTGGATCATAATTTGAGCTGTCTATCAAATCATTAAAATATTAACAAGTTTGTATTATAATCTAAAAAGTAATAAATAAAATATTTAATAACTCGTAATGTCTGAGGTCATAATTAATACTTACGTAATGGTCAATTTGCTGTACATGGTGTACGGGAATGTGGGGGACATGGTGATGAATGTGATGAGGTATCTCGTGTGGGATGTGATGTAACACGGGGATGTGGTGAATGGGGACTGGGTGATGGATGTGCACTGGATGGTGTGGCCCGTCGTGTTTGATCACCTCCTGGTGAGAGACCGCAGGGTGGTGGTGGATCGGAAATATCGCTTGGCAGGTTGACATAAACGCACAGACAGTAAATATCTGCAAACAAGATTTTTAATTAAAATAAATGAGGAATACATATCAAAAAAGTACTTTAATTTGAAACAACTAGGGAATTGCTTCGCTATTAAAATTAAACATTATTCACAAGGAGTAGTATAATTTACTCAAAAAAATACAATTTGTTGCAAAGACAGCATAAATTTCTGATAAACAATTACTCTTTCTAAATACATGTATTCATACTATTTGTTCATGTTTTGACGGAGTACAAGTCAAATTTGAATCAAAATACGTCCGGAGCTGCGCCAAATTTTACTTAAATCAAGACGATTCTACTTTGGTTTTATGTAGTGTCACGAAATTGCTGTGTTCATTGCTTTTATATACTATTACTTTTATATGCTATTACTTTTATTTACTATACTATTACGCTATTATTTTACTTTTTATTATTTTTTATGTAAAGATAGAGTTTGTTTGTAAACAGTACTATGAAATATACATACACTCTTTATTAATTTTGAGTTAATGATTTATGATATACATAAATTACTAACATTTTTTTTACTAAATTACTGATATTTTTATTATTATTAGAGGAATAAATTTGCTATAACTTGGGTCATATATCTGTGTATTAATACAGATGCCTGGATACACGTACTACAATATTTTAAACTGAACTAATCGTTAATACTAATCTATCTACCTATGCATACGTAATATACGTAACATCACGCCCGTAACCCCCGAAGAGGTAGGCAGAGGAGAGTAGTACACTCATATTGCACCAGTTACGTTTACGTCACAATATGGAATATGTGGCGAGCCTATTGCTATACATCGGGCATATATCTAGACTCCGAGGCACAACCAGAAAATCTAACTTAGAAAAATCCAGAACACATTTCATCAACACTATTAGTGAAAACACTTACTTTGTAAAACATTTTGATAACCTATCAAATCATTACTCAGTTACACGAAAGCTTTCACGTCCTAACTAAAGACAGTAGTGCATATATGGGGGGTACGCCAATAGCTTATATAGGAGCAATAATTGTGGGAATTATTGGAGCAAAAATTCATTGAACAATTTCTCATAGTATCGTAATGTCTGTAAGTACGCCAATGTTACCATTACTCGGTTATTGTGTCCGTCAATTAATACGTTAGTTCGTTAACCTCAATTAATACGTATTAAGTACGATATAAATTTTATTTTGTTTGTACTGAATTCCTATGTGTATTCAATTTTAATGACTTTAATAATTAATTGTAAATGAAACGAATGGGTGCTTTTTTGGTTGTAAATATTCAACATTTAAACCTTTACGACGTAGGCAGAGATCACCGAATGCTAAATATTTCCATCCTTATACGCCTGAAGTGCTTCTAGTTCAAATTCTATGATAGTCTTATAATTTGGAGAAATCTAGAAACAATATTTATATACATCGATTCCGGTGTGAAATTGGAAAAAAAACTAGCTTAATGCCAATCAGTATATGTACCTAAATATCATTTGGACTAGAGAGAATTTTGTTATGGTTTCGCTTTCATCCAACATAATCTTCACGAGTTTCAACTTTAACTGATCAAATTCTATCCACGGAGATACCTATTAATATGTACTGTACTTGATTGGTTATATTTCTGTCCCACGATACATGATAATACATAGCAATAATTTCGCTACGGTTGCGCACGCGTATTGCAACATTATTACCAGCTGTGGGAATATGCGTATATCCTTCGCGTAAAAACCTTAACAATGAGACATGAACACTTAAGACCGGTGGAAAATTACGAAAATTAAACATTTCGTTAAATGTAGTGTTAGTCATTGCATATGCGGCAATTTTCTGTGCATGACTACTATTTAAAAGGACGGTTTAATTAACTGGAGTTTTAATGGGTTTACACTTTTGTATTTGATAATTTAAATTGTGAGAAGTAAAAGTCTAAGTATTAGATGGAGTATTATTTAAATTCTTCTTTAATAATTAAATTTTATTTAGCTTTTCAGTTCCAGCATATCTCCTTCGATCAAAACATAGAAGACAATTAAACTAGAAATGTATTTGCCTCCGCCTTATTTTAAATTTATTTGAAATTTATTACCATGTCTGTAATCCTGGAAGAAGTAAGCAGAAGAGACTTTGGAACCACTTTGGAACAGAACATAGTAAATCACCATAGAAGTATATTAGGTATACCCTCGTTATTTACTCACTACATCCTTAAATGTATTATATACATAAATTTACTATTAGTATGTTGTAGATAGATACTATTAGTACATGATCATTGATAAAGTATGACCTACTAAAGCCGCACAAATTAATTATTATTTACAAAACATTACATTTTATACAATTAGATTAATTGTGTGAAATACATAAATGGTTTGAAAATGTTTAATTTGAGTTTAATTAAATTACTAGTACAGTATTTATTAGTGCATAATTAAATAATTAATAGCAAAAATTTTTTGGCTCCAAATGATTACATATTTTTTTCATTGTTTTGCATAAATTGTATTGATTATTTCAGAACGATTGGCTTTTTGACACGCTGTTCGCATTCTCATTAGGCGGTAACGATCTTTTATCGCTTTTTTGTCCGCATGTGCTGACATAAAAGCGGGTATTGCGTTGCTACGAGTAGCTCTAATCGCACACTGCAAAATATGTCCGCTCAGTTTACTACTTGCATGTATAATTAGGTATTTAATTGTGCCAAACTGGGTCAGTTTTTACGACCGGCAAAATATACTGTTGGTTAACGTTTCGAATCGTTTAGTTTTAATTGTAATTTTGTCACGTTTTTAACAGGAATATAGAGTAGAGGAGAATTCACTTTGATTATTTACGTCGGATTTAATTATTTATTCATACACGTATAGTTGTGTGTGTGTGTGTGTGTGTTTAAAATATTCTCATCCAATTTCGTAAGGTTAATATTGGTAATATAAGTTCTACTTTTTATGAACAATAATAAATTTTTTAAAATAGTTTACGTTAAATTAAAGCAAGGTTTTCTAACATCAAAGAAAATAGTAGTCTCATATGATATTCAAAAACATAAGTTCATAACTCTCTGAAATAACCGGTTACTTTTCTGTTCAGCAATAAAGCAAACGTATTAAACAAAATACAGCTCTGTGAACAGAACTTTGTAAGCGAAATGCACGAGATTACAAGTAAGTTACATAAGTTAAAGTACTTTTGAGACATAAACAATATAATTTGTCGTCGAGGTAATACAGTGGTCCATTCCCTACATGCTAAATGTTTTGGCGGCATGCAATCCTAAAAAGTAGACGGTAGGATATGCAATATAAACACGTTTGTTATAACTCGCTCGCTCAATCGCATACCTTAAATAGTTGGCATTCTGGCTTTACTATTAATAATTAAAATAGCTCGTGACTTTCATAGTAAATTCATGATAACCAACTGTGTTTTATTCGAACTCTGTGTGATGTAAAGTTCAATGTGATGAAATAGTAAGTGCAATCAATTTGTGCTACATTCAAATATTATTAATTGGTCGTATTCTTGTATTATACGTTTTTCATATTTTGTTCATCATTAAAAATATATATATAATGGTATGTGTACTAAGCAATTGTGTATAATATTTAAGATATTATTGAACGGTTAAAACTCAGGAAGGCATTATTGTAATCAATAAATAATGTGAAAATAAATCAAATGATATAATAATGAAAAAAAATCAAACGCTTACAATCAAAGTAGATACCGAATGGAACGAATCAGATGAACGTAAGGACGACTGTTTATATGGGGCACAGAATTTAAGCCGACACAAATACGGGTACCTACTTTACTCAAAATCGACTTACAAGATTTGACCTAAACTTAGTAATTGCCAAAATTAAATAAAAGCCCGCAATAAAAATAATGCCAATACAAGTAATGTACCAATTACTCTTACGCACGATTGGAAACTTAGGGCCTAAGTACACTGCTGTTAGTAGTAAACATTTTTAAATAAATCTGCAGGCGATTCTATTTATTTACTGTTGGCGTACACAAACCTATCCATTTTATTAAGAACCTCCCAAAATTGTTTTTGTTAGAAATAACTTATTTATAATAGAATCATGATAGTTATCAACCATCACAGCGATACTATCGAGCGTAGAGTAAGCATAAGACTACGAGTAGTGTATTAGTAAATACATATTTCTTTATCTACATGCCTGTATTCCCCGAAGGGGAAGGCAGAATAGCATGGTACTCCCACCATCCACTTGTTAAATTCGACATCCCATCAAGGAATAAAGAGTGGGCCTGTTGCTACTCGTATATACCGGGGACGAATTCAAACTGCGAGCTACTACTGGAAATTGTAAGTCAGAAAAATCACTCGCGCTTGTAACCATTCGATTAACGAGGAGTCAGCAGCACAATCAGATTATATAAAACATAATTTTAAAATAGAAGCATGTAGGCAAAAATAAGATACTAGCCTTTTATGGAGTAACTGTAGGATAGAGCGTACTATATCATTTCAGAATTAGCCAGTGGCCTCACGGGGTTCAATACAATAAACGTATTCAAAAAAAAAGTAACATCACGCTGTTATCCCCGAAAAGGTAGGCAGAGGAATGTAGAACACTCCCACGTTTCATCAGTTACGTTTATGTCCCATTATGGAATAGGTGGTGAGCCTATTGCCATACACCGGGTACATATCCAGACTCCGAGCCACTACTAGAAAATCTAAATTAGAAAATATAGTAGTGCCCGACCCGGAAATCGAGCCACGACCGTCCGTTCGGCAGTCGCACTTGCAACCAACACTACTAACGAGGCAGTTTCGATGACCGTACTTCTTATTTAAATAGTCAAATTGTTATTTATCAAATCTTTTAAAGAGGAACAGTGTTTTTCTAAATATCTTTTCCTATATTGTGATGTACTGTTTTGAGTAAATTCTTTATTTATTGTCATTATTTAGCTACACAACACTTCTCGGGTATTTATGACAAACTTCCGTTATAATAAAGGCAGGTGACGCGAGCGGAGCCCGCCCTAACACTAGTTTATTAATTTCTATGCTCCTAACGAATACATTGTTGCTGGTGCGGTATAATGAATGTTTGTTTTGCATTCTGTAGAGAAAGAGTTTGCAACAATTTTCTCTCCTGTAGTAACAAGACAAAACATTAATGTTATATTATTAAAATTTCTTAATACAGACAACGTTAGAAGTAATGGAATTATTATTAGCTGCAATCGTGTTCGATAACTGCGGCATGAGATATGATTGATATTAATAATATGTATAAACTATGCTAGCTGGACGACCGCGCTTCGCTCAGGTGATATATTATAGTTAAATAGTTTTCGTTTTATAGGCATTTCTACATGTAACCGTAGGTTAGTACCTAGCACACATACTACAGATCTTTTAGATACTCTAATCGGTACTAGGTTTCGATACTCAAACCTGTGTTTTCTTTTCTTTAATCTCACAACAAAATATCAAAATTATTTTAAAAGAGTCGTTTCTTTTGCATAATAGATACTAAGCTGTTTAAGTACTTACTTAGGGATGAAATTCAAAAACAATCAAACACATATTTTTTTTTATCTACACACTAAATCTAAAACTGGTGAAAAGTGGGAGTGTACTACACTTTTCTGTCTACCTCTTCGGGGATTACAGGCGTGTTGTTACTTAAATCTAAAATGTTATGTGTGTAACCTTAAAACCAACGCAATCTGATAAAAACTTTCAACCCTTATTAACTCCCTTAGGGATGGAATTTTCGAAAATCTATTCTTAGCTGATCCCTATATGTAAGTGGAAATCGCGTATTAGATAAATGCATTTTTCCATGTGCAAAGGGATTATCGCAAATGACACTTACCTAGGTCAATATCTACACAATTTCGTAAAAAACGGTTATGTTGTCGATATGTACATATATCGGAAATATATGTTGTGTACGTAAATATTAAATATTAGCCGTCCTATATACCAAATGTTATGTTTTCCTTTAAAGCATTCGGTACAGAGAGACGAGACAAATGCATACAGAATAATTGCACAACTTTTATGGCGGCGGGTGAATGAATAACACTATAATGCGTATTGTGTGACAGAAATAACAATAAGTACTTACAAAGTGAAACAATAGTGTAAAAACAAATGTTGGTTGTTTAATTAATTAATTAATTAATTATTTATAAAATTGTAACTTCGTTACGATTTCAAGGGATTACAACAGCCATTTAATAAATGCTGATTAATTTTTAATCAAGTACTTTTAAAAACTACTTAGATTCGATTTGAATTACCTAATACGAAGGACTGGGATGTGAAAAGCACAAACCTTTACCTCAACAAAGACTGATTTGAAAATCATTTGCTATAACCGTGCAAAAATACGGTTTGTAACGCTCCACATTTAAAGGTTACTATAATGTTTTTTAAAGTGCGTGAAATCTCGGACAGCAAGGTAAACAATCTCCTCACCCATCTCATTCTCAACAGATATCCGTGTACAAAAATGAAATAAAAGTCCATTCGGCTTTAAAAATACGTAATAAAGTAAATATAAATTACGTAATAAATTAAATATATTTAATTATAGTTATATATGAACAATCTATATTACACTGTAATACGATGAAACAGAAATTGACGTAGCGTGAACTGATCGTGTTGGGTCTATCAGTAGTCAGCGGCGCGAACTAAATTTTCAACAGGTTTAACAAGGTTCGTGGCAGTTTTATTATAGTTTAGATTAGTTTTAAACTTTCTTAATGCTTCGCCTGTAACGATTCTTGTTTGTTGTGATTATGTAAATATACTTTGACATCAAAGGAATATTAGACGTTTTTCTTGTTTCGTGGTGGTCGATTTGAAATGGCTTGTGGCATATTTTCGAATAAATATAATGTTAAATGAATAATACAGAAAATAACTTTTTAATCGCCTCATCCACCGTTTTTTCTGTATAGATTTCAAATTGTAATTCCCTTTTAAAAGTACAGAGTACATACTAATAATAATAATCTCTGGTTTAAATCATTCATTATTAAAGAGAGAAGAAATTAAACGGTCTGGATTAAGTACTCACTTGCACAAACATATATTTTAATATTAAAATAAAAACCAAATAGGTACGCATACTGAATGACTAATTTGTGGGCCGATGGCATTTTATATCTTCACTTATAGCCAAAGGATTGTTACGAACATACAATATGTTTTTCAAAATTATACGTAATCTAGGTTGTAGGAATTGCAAATGCTAAGTATGTTCTTAAATAACACAATATTTGTATTAATAAATCTTCTCATATTAAGTTTTGATCCACACCGAGGCTATTGATTTGAAAATCAGTTTAAAATGTCATTGTAACAGCATTTACATAATTGACCGTATGCTATCAACGTGTACCTACCTGCAAACATTTTGACACTTACTGCTTATACACAGCAAGCAACACTGGTCTCTGGGAGCTGTGGAACATGTTTCACATTTCTATAATGGAATAGCTACCAAGTGTAAAGTTGAGAGTTGTACAGTTGTGAAGAGGTTTCGGCATAGTGGCTCTCTAGGGGCCACTAACTGAATTATAGCTCCCCGGGACACAGTAAGGATGACCGCGGACGACGCGCAAACAAAGTCGAATATATCGACGAACTTGATCCAAGTGAAAAACTACTATTTATGTGGCTGAAAGGGCGAGAGAAGAAATATACGGCTGGGTGTTTGCGAAACAATCTTAGGTAGTAAATATTCCTGTAGAACCTTTACAGCTTTTGTAGGCTTTGTCTGTTAGACCGTGGAACATTGACCTTGTATGTACGAGTAAACATATTTTTCACATATCTATAATCACATGATGTGTTTGTAGCTCTGTATAGTTCGTAAATCATAGGGATTTCTTGGATCAGAGATGGTAGCGTCCGGTTGAGATCAGCAGGGAACGCGCGTTGTGACACAACTTGGTAGCGGCATAGGCCCGGCAGTGATATAACAAAGGCTGATGCGTTGATGTTAGTAGTGTATTCAAATGGAAGATACTGTATGACGTTACTAAAAATTAAGACAATCAACATTTAGAGTCTTTTGTGAAATTTTATATGAGCCTCGAACAAAACGACCATATTTGCATTTTGTTTTCTCCCCTGACGTTCCGGTCGTACGTCTTCGTTGACAGTATTCTTGGCAGCGGTAGGTAATAATGTCGCTCGCTGACACACATTTTGATACACAACTATTTACATTTTTATAAGTTTATTCAACTATTTCGATGTTACTGTTTGTTAAACATCAGTGACTCGTCGGTCGAGTGCTTAGTGAATCCGACAACTTAACCGGGTGTTCTAGGTTCAAATTGAAATTATTCAAAATTTATTAAATATATTTGCCTGTGTTGTTTTGTTGATGAATACAACTATCTGTATTAAGACACAACGCTTTTACAATTAGCTTACTTGTACTTTACTGTACTGTACTTGTACTTTAGTTGGACTATGAAGTGTTTGGTAATTGTATATGAGTAGAAATAACTAACGAATATTAAATTCAACATTCTAGTTTGTTTCTCAGGGAAAAATGTATTTTATTCGGTCATAAGATTCTAACAGGAAGTATTCATTTTTGAGGTATCCGTATGTCGTTTACTACACTGTCCTACTTCACAATACCGTGCCGCATACAAACTATACCGTGCAGCTAATTTTAATTCTGAAACGGACAAGATGACGTGGAACAAGAATGGCGTTCTATTTTTGAAATTATTTCGCTACAACCCTCGCGAGGCATTTTGCGAACGCTCTTACAACCCCGCTGAAACATTATACCTGTTTTGCATGATATACCTTTTACATTTAATGTGACGTATATATATTGCTATAAGCATTTTCTTGTTTATTTCAAATCACATTCGCAACACTGGTCCAAGTAAATGAGTTTTCATAAAATATTTTGCGTAGTCAAATATATGTGTTTGAACATAGTGACATTTTGCAGATTCCTTTGAAATACGATGTCTTTTAAGTTATTCACGATATTCGTTTATATTAAGAATTGGCATTTAATAAGTAGGTAAAATTTTTAATGATATTTAAGCGGATTTAATACGTTTTTTATGCATCTATATTCCTTTTCTACCAATGCACTACATATACAATCGTAATCTTTGAAATGATTATTAAAATATTTTTACAATTATAATTGTTGTAAATTTTGGATTCGTTCTACAATTTATAGTACGAGACGAAAGCTTAGTTATTAAAAGTCATCCCCGTATAGTAACTAGTTTTTAACTGTAAATCTAAGGCCATTTAACTTCGAAGCGACTTGCATATTGCACTGTAGGATTACATCGTTACGAAAATGTGCCGTTTAATTGTTGGAAGTAGAACAAATATACCAGCTGTATAATCTGTTTGGTGAATATTACCCACCTCTGCTGATACACGCGATGATCCAACTTAATTATGAGAAAACAGCTGTTTACCCTCATTACACGGAAGTGTAAAATAAATATTTATATTTATATATATCTTACGGATGGATGAGTAAGATGCTAATCATTCGCACTTTGAGAAATCATAATAATATTTTGAGATCATTCATGTACTTATCATAATATAGGTACTACGTACGCGTATCATATATGTTTCATACATGTATCATAATATACTACAACACAACTCGACGCGTAAGAGTGGGTAAGCTTTGTATCGTAGAGTATCGTACTTGTTAAAAGTAAATCTGCACTCATTTGGCTTTAAAACGACCCGCTGATCGCATTTCGAGTTTGGTAACGCGTGCCTTGTTTTATACGGAAATGTAACCATTTTTAGGGAAAATAAAAAAATACACGACATTAAAAATGTATAATATTAAAGACTTAAAGTAAATATTAATGTTTCGATAGCGAATTAATTTATCATTTGTTTGTTTGTTATATTTTCATCCAAGCACGGCTAAATATCCTGGCCGCCTACGAGCAGCAGCGTAGACGGTACGAGAAGCTGTTTTCTACGATCCGTAACCCGCATTCCCATTGTGGGGATTCTGGGCAAAAACCTCTCAGGTGCGGAATATGTCCAGCTGTGGACTTAGACAGCCCAATGTTGGTGATTATGAGGTACTAAAGCCACTTTTTAGTTATGACTATTTCCTCTCAATAAAATATTGATTCACTGAACATGTTTCATGGTATTACAACCTTTCAATTATCAATTCAGTTCAGCAATAAACTAGGACCGATTCCCCCAAGTCCTGTTACACCGCGCAGTAAACGCCCGTCCGACATTTAATTCGCCCGTCAGGTCACTGTAAAGTCGATATCAGAAACAGGACAAGTCTCTATACGACTGTCTAAGGACCACCGCAAATGGCTTAAGTGCCAGCGATAAAATGCAACTGTTACGCTCGGTCCCGACTTGTGACAAATGTTTCTAGAAAGCACCACGTGTATATAAATAAAACATAAAATGATTTCAAGCATATAAATGTGTGCTAGCTTTGTTTCTGGTGCCATTTTACATGTTTGAATGGTAAATTATTATGGTTGAAAGTAAACGAACAACCAAATTAGTTTACATGATCATGTTTTACGTACATTTCGACGAAAAGTGTTTTGTGTCACCACGTTTTACTTTGAACGTGACCGTGCGGCACACGTTCGTTCAAAAATAAGGCTCGCAGACCGCTGTGGGTCATTTTAGTCTTGCCATATTAGCGTCACGGTGTGTTTCTTATAAGTTTGATTCTATGCATTCACAATTTAGTTATTAAAATTAGATAGAAGTCACTTATGATAACTTTTGTGTTTTACTCTGCAGAATAAATTTTACAATTGAACAGCGCGATTGTAGATGTTTATGTATTGGCAGCAGCTCTGTAGCAGTCACACACTGGATACCGGTTTGGTCCGACGTACGACATGACCATAGCTTCTTATTTTTGTATTAATATTTCGTACAATAAGAACTCAGTTTTAGCGCAATACGATTCCACTCGGGAATAGTTTATTGAATAGCCCCTCCTGTTTCAACAAAACGTACAAACGTTTATTACTTTAGTGTTATTAATTATATTTACGACGTCTGGAATTCGCCTTAACAGCTCTCCACCTTTTAATTCGACCCTACCGTTAGAATAAACTTTGTAGCCTACCATCACCGGCATTTGGCGCAGTCACTACGCCTAACAGCCGCAAGAGGGTTTCGAAATCGAATCGTGGCCTGACTGATATTTAAATAATAGATCAGGCTTATGACTATATCTGTTTATGTACTGGTTTATGTATATATAGGTATATGGTGTGGGCGTGTATGTAACTAGATCACTTCATAACAGACATATCCTTACTACTCAAAAAAGAATATAAGGTAAATCGTACGCAAAGTAATTAAAATAAAATCTGTTGGGATTACTCGAATAACGTTTTTAAATCTTAAAAATGCTTTTGACTTGTATATAATATACATTTAAACTAGACGGCTACTTAGCGGTTAGTTTTCTCTTTGTAGTTCCTAGGTTTTTAATTGTTACATGTATAAATAAATATTTCATTTTCCATAGAACTTAACCGAAAAGACAAATATAAAAAACATTCTTTACACGCTTTGCAGTCATTCCTTTCGCATCTAATTTAGAGACTCCAACTCAAACGGTCTGATACTATTGGATAAAATTTTATAAATAATTAATTCTAGGCTGTTCGCTACGTATTCCTTTGCCTGTTTTCTATTTTTGTAA
>DWDV01001363.1:0-13438 GCA_018245615.1 Mimoniades ocyalus | reverse complement strand
GACTTAAAAGTAACTGGTGAAACGTGGGAGTGTTCTACATTCCTCTGCCTACCTCTTCGGGGATTACAGGCGTGAAAGTTACTGAAAGTTACATTTTAGATATTACGTAGACCCAAATGCGGGTTATAAAACTTTTAAAACTAATATTTTTTTTATATCTATTAATATGCATGACAAAGAAGCAGATGGCCTATCTGACGATAAGCGGTCACCGTCGTTGAAAGGCATTTGCAATATCAGAAGAGTTATCTATGTGTTGGCTGCATAATTTTCCTACGAAAAAATCAACTAAGACCTTTCAATACAAACATATTTATATATTATATACGACCAAAACGCACTGAATGAAAGCACGTGCGGCTCAAACGTGACACGTAGCGTGCGCGGGCGACCTAAATATAACAATCGTAGATACACCACGTTCTTTGTCCGAATGATTCGGACACTCCACTAAGCAGGTCTATCAACGGTAGACTTGGTTACGTTATGCTTTTGTTTTTCTTCCATTCAACATAAAAAAACATCGGTTTATCTATTTGTACGAGTATGTTCAATTTATTTTTCTTTTTTTAAACGAAGTTATTTGTTTATGTTTAATTGGTTGAGCAGTCAAAATGTTTGTTAAATCCACGATCCAATATTGGTTCACTATCTCTAAGGCTATGTCAATATATGTTTAACACGTGTCTATTTGTATCAAAGACCTGCTGTCTTAAAAGAGGTACAGCTTGTTTATAATATTCAAAGCTTTTCCGAAATTTTTCTACTAAGTAACACAACGATATAGTAGTTCGCGGGAGACTGACTTTGCTTCCAATCCAGAAGGCGGATGCGGAAAAAACATAATGTTTCTATCGAAATAAATTAAAAAACTAACAAAGATAACAAACTTATCAGGTGTTTCATATTTGCAGACTTCAGTGACAGTGCACCTACAGGCGAACTGTAATTTAATAATTTGCGCTTTGTCTATGACGGTGTGTTCAGCAACCAGATAAACAGAAGTATGGAATTAAATATTTCAAATGCATAAAGTTTTCATTCGCGGTTTATACATTTAAAATACAGGAAATTTCAGTGTACAACTATGAGCATGAGGAGTTTTAAAGCAATGAAAAACTGACACCCAACTGAATCCACATGAGTGATATTACAATTGACGCCGTTGTGAATCCTCTATTGGAGAAGTACGTGAGGTAACACGACACTTGACCTTACCACGTATCAACAGTTATATAAATACGTGATTGCGTCGATGTAAAATCGTTTTAATTACTAATGTTATGTCACGATTGGATATAATAATAACTTTGTCATCGAAAGATAAGTAAATGCCGATTTTGTCGTCGGTAACATTTTTCTTCAACGTCTTCACGCCTGTATTCTTCCGAGGGTAGGCAGACTAATGTAGTTAGTACACTCACGTTTCACCAGTCACTTTGTACGTCCCATTATGAAATAAGTGGTTGGCCTATTGCTATATACTGGGCACAAATCCAAACTCCAAGCTACTTTAAGGAGTTTCAAGTTGTATAAAATAAAAGTCATATTAGAGGACGCCAGAAATTATTTCTCAAAGTAGGCAGTAGACGAAATAAATTTGAGTACCTATGGCTTAGCCAATCATAGCGTACAATCCTGTTAGCAATCCGCCAATGTGATACATTCATTTGTTTCCGACATCACCTACGTTACACTGAACACACACGTTTGTGCAGAACACGTCGAACGAGTCTGGATGTGATGTTCACGTAACTTAGATGTTCGTTTCCATTTTGCGGTCGAAAATCCTTCGATTTTATTTTACTGAAAAACTTGAAGCAGACAACAATGTAATGAAATATATTAAAACCAATTTGTATACTGCTTAAATACGTACATATAAAGTAAAAATGTATTTATTTTTGTCTCGATTTTTGCCCAGTGTATATTGCAATAGGTTCACCACCTATTCTAAATTGGGACGTAAATCGTAGTGCCGTAGGTACTAACATCTTATACGTAGAGACAATTTATCACAGATGCCCATCGAACAGCTTCACAGCGGCTATTCATTCATAGCGGTTAATATGACCGATCCGCACTGTAGAAGCGTGATGGAATGTGGTGTAAAAATCGGACAATTTTTCAACTAAAAAACTTTTTATACATATGTACATACATATCTTCACGCCAGGTCACACTTATAATATAAAAAATTGCAATAGAGAAAGTTTGGAGAAGAAATAAAAGGTTTTGGAGAAGGAATAAGGAACTTTCGAACTACAAAACCATACTCTCATCAATTAATAATTATTTTGATAGAGCCTCCCAAATGTTCCGTTGTAAATAACAAATTTTAAATGAAATTATCAGGTATATTAAAATAAAGAAGAGCAAATGAAATAATATTAAATAGCTTTTATTTCATATGTTTATACGTTATGAGTTCAACTTAACTTAATTTTTTTTCTTATCTTTATTGTTACCGCTTACTACCAATTTCTCACCATCACCAAAGGTTGATTGGTAGAGAATGCCACTGGCCATTAAGTCCGCCTTTTGTATAATCTATCTAGTTCTGAGGTTGTACCATAAAGTGAAAATAATAAAATGTTTACATTCATTTAAAGTAATCGTATGCGTATTTGGTATTGATAGACATATGCAGAACACAATAGTTGATCGTCATATGAGCTTCGTGGAGGTTTAATGGAGATCATTTCACGTGATCGTCTCAGCCGGCCCCCCGCTGTCACGTACACGTACACAAACATACTTGGGTATATATCATTCGCATTACACACTCACACAGGCCCCTGCATAATACGTATTGTAAATATGACAATAAACTGAAAAAAGCACATGAATTGAATGCACACAACGAAACTGTCGTGTGCACTTTTTTATATACCTACTGTTGTCAATATTTTTATATATTGTTTATATACTTTTATGCGTCGCATCAAGTAATTGGAGAGTCGATATAAATATGACGGTGACTTATTTTTACGCTCACGTGCTATAATCGCAATAAACAAGATATCAGTAACAAAAATAATGTACAATAGCCATTTAATTGCTGATGTGAAGTAATCGACACCGTCTTCAAGGACACCGCTTTTTTGTTATCGGCAATTCGCCCGGGAAATACCACGGCTACACAAATTTGGCATCAAAGCAAATATTGTTAAAACATAAATTTATTAATTCCAATAGTGTTTTAATAACTAATGCTAACTGAACTAAATAGAACTAAAAATACACCTACAGGCCTGGGTCAGGTCAAATAATTTACGACACCGGTTTCGCGATTCATCTACGTTCGCGATCCTTCGAACTAGAGTGATGAATTGTAGATTCAATCCCAGTTCAATCACATTTCTATCCGCAGAGAGAAAATAAACTGAATTATTATTATAATCCTGCGTATATTTAGAATTGTTTTCGAACGAGAAGTAACCGATTCATATGTAATTCTCATAACACGTGCCGGATGAAATGCGATAGAAACGCTAATGTCCGCATAAGTTACAAAATTTTTGTCTTATTGAATATTTAAAAGTCACGCGATTTTCGCGCACGTTTACTTGGCGGTTATGTGTTTGTCTATAATACGAACACGAGGACCGTGTTCCGTGGCATTTGGTATAATTGCGAATAATTGTATAATTTGCAGAATAAGCAATTATTCGTAACGATTACTTGTCCTTCTTATGATCGAATGAGAAACGAAAATTGTGTAAAGATGCGGTTCACTTATATTTCCGTGTAGGTATAAACGTAATACGACGCTTGTAATCCCCGAAGAGGTAGGCAGAGGAATGTAAGACATTCCCACGTTCCAACAGTTACGTTTACGTATCACTATGGAATATGTGGTTCATGTGTTGCACCGGGCTACATCAGCTTACACTAAAATCCTTATAGTTCCCGACCCGGGACACACAGGACCTCTCTAAAGGCAGTCGCGCTTACGACTAACGAAGTAGTCATTTATTTCTATTGACCCTAAAGCTTGTCATTCTTAAAGGAGACTCATATACAGCATCCTGCAGCGGAGCGGTAAACGATTTGATAATATCTCCCTTAATGTAAAACAGGCCTTAGATCCCATAGCATAATGAAAATTTATCATAATGCAATGTGACCATAGGAACATAACACGACAAACTATTTTGACTGCATTACACAATATAACCTTTTCTGTTTGAACAAATTTTCGCACTTCTAACATAGATACCTACTTCTTTATATAGGTACAATGCTTTTTGCGCGCTAATTCTCTAAAAGATGGAAAATATATGAATCAGCACTCGAAGCAGCAATACACACACAGTTGACATTAACATTGATTCTAGAACTTTCATGATTTTAATTCCTAATAAATTTTTATTCTATTTTTAATAAAATAAAATGAACTTAATGGTTGTCGTGAATACTAAGTACAGATGACCATGATGTTTGGCGTGTACGGGAGACATTATTGTCCAACAGTGGACCTGTAGGAGCTAAAAGAAGATAACGTAACCCTTGCCATGGATGAGTCGATGATCTTTTATAAAGGTCGGTAAATACGACTCGTGCCATTTATCAACTCATGATTAAACAAAAGGACGAAATTTCCACTCCAACCATGTTACACAATATTTTATCTGTGATTATAACAAAATATTGCGAACATTCTACGATAAGCCATTTCAGCAACACACGCACAGTCTGATTCCCGATTAATATATCAAAATCAATTATGGTTATCTATACTTAAATATACGAGTATGTATTGCTTATGTAATATATGATTTATGCCCGTTAATTTATTGGTCTAATTTTTTACTTATATATTTTTATTAAAAAGGCATACTAAGTACCTACATAAAATAAATCTTACCGTAAAATTTAACCTAAAAATACATTTCATATATGTACTTTTATACATGTATATATGTACTTTTATACATTTCATATATGTACTTTTATACATTATATATATATGTACTTTTATACATTTCATATATGTATTAAAGGTTTGCACAACTTTTGGCGACCCCCTTTTCAATGGCACGTATAATATAACAGATGAGACGTGGGAGTGTACTACCCTCCTCTGCCTACTCTGTCTAGGAAATACAGGCGTGATGCTATCACAGCAACAACAACGTAGAAAACCTAAAAGCACCGAAGCACTTCAAATGAAAACAATATCAAATCTAATTTCGTACCAATCGTTATATAAAATCGACTGGAACGTTCGTCAAAGTAAAAGTTTAAAAGAACGGCGAACATAGCATTTGTGCTTGCTACAAAGGGACGAAAAATGTCGGATCGAGAAAAGCGGGCACGTAACTCCGGATCACGTGGCGATATCGCACGTGAACTGTTCTGTTATATAACGACAGGATTGGAACCGGGATTGGCGTAGATTGACGCATCCCATGTTACTAAAGTACATGCCACACCAAGTGCTACTTTAATTCTCTTACGTCATACGCTAGGATATACGCGTAGTGGTTTTTTAAATCACTAATACATAAGTGAATATAGTAATATTCACTTATGTATTTATGTATTGGTATCGTATGTACCAAAACTTATTGGTGACACTGTCATTATATTTAATTAAACCGTTGTTTATTCAAAAACGTACAACCTTTTTTCCTTATTCTCTTTTTTGCCTATAAATATTGACAAAATATATTGGTTATAATTTCTTTGGTTAATATAAACAAAATGAAAAAGGGTTACTATTAAATATAATTAACATTTCATTTATAATGTAATGAAAATTGAAACCGCATAAATAATATATAAAATGCGCGGTTACTTCTGTAACACACAATAAATAAATAATACATAATTTCCTTTGTAACTAATACAAATAAAAAGTATTCAATGAGTATAATATTTAATTCCCATTATAATTATGAGTATAATATTTAATTCATAACATTTAAAGCTAATATTCCAGGCATGGGTCAGTTCATGTACTTCAGTTGTTCAATCAGTGCTAGCGCGCGCAATGCGCTCCTGGTCGAGGCGGTATAACAGCGGAAAGCAAGTGCTGCTATGCAGCTTAGTATGCAATAGTCATAACGCTGTTGACGTAAGCATATTTTCGCTAAAGAATTAAAATTCAAACGCTTAAGCTTATGTTCTAATCGTTTATGAGACCATTCGCATTAGGTTTTAAGTATAATAGACTAGGATAATTCTACACTCGAATTTACAATAAGAACATTATCATTTATTCTGTACCGTGTTTTTCATTATTCGGGTTAATTACAGTCTGCAATAAAAAATATAAGAACATAATATATTTTCATAATAAAATATTCTAAATGTGCTGTATATTTATGATAATAATAATGCGTACTACATTCAGTTTGTTTTTGTTCATATTGAATATCATTCGTTTTAGCAAAGAACTGATACTTTAATTTCAGCGAATGTACCTGTCCAATAAATCTACATTCACCTATTTTTATAATTTATAGAAGTATAAGAAAATTATGAAATGTTGAAAACCAATTAGCTGTTTTCATCACGAGGCCAGTTTAAAATATATTAAAAAACTACGATTGTTTATATAAAAATATAACATAACACCTGTATCTCCCCGGTAGGGTGGGCAGAGGAATGTAGACACTCCAATGTTTCAACGGTTACATATAAATGTAAGTCGCACCATGGAATATACGATGAGGCTATTGCCATATATTGCCTTATATAAAACACACATTCATATGGACTGCCTTGTTGGTTGTGTTGATTACAAGCGCGACTGCTGATCGAGAGGTCCTGGGCTCAAATCCCGAGTCGGGCACTATTGGATTTTTCCAACATCGATTTTCTACTAGTAGGTCGGAGTCTGGAGTCTGGATATGTGCCCGGTGTACGGCAATAGACCTATTCCATACTGGGACGTAAACGTAAACGGAGAAACGTGGATTGTACTACACCCCCCTGCAAACCACTTCGGGAATTACAGACGTGATGTTACGTTTTGTTTTTATACATTTATATAAGTATCATTAGCCAATGTCGCAATGTACCGCGCCATATCACATACATACATAAATCAGTTGCGTAACGCGACCGATATTCCCAACTATACTTATGTATGTTATCAGCAAACATTATCGCCTCCAATGATGTAATTCTAGGTTAAACAAACTAGATAAGAGTAGTTAGCACTCACCTATATTTCTAAATTACATGGGAAGTAGGTTACGTTTAGATAAATAAATGGAACGAAGGATATTATTAATTCCACGTGAATCGAAAGTATCGATTGCTCTTAACTTCAAATATGTGACGTACACACAAGTCTTCAATTAGACTGAAAAATCTTATCTTGTCGTAAGATCGACATTTCAATTCAAAGATGATCACGACTCACTAACTGCATCCAAAAAATCGCACCTCTTGAACAACAACAAATATTCAGCGAAAAAAAATACATATGAACATAAATATTCATATGAACGAATGAAGGTTATTAAAAAGAACATGTTAACATAAAACAACTGAAGTTGCTAGGAATTATTTCGTTCGATAATAACAATGAAAATAAATAGAAAACAAAGAGCCGAATGAATTGACGCTCGATAACTACAACTTGGGTAATTGGTATTGTGTAGTTTCAAAACTTTTCTTATTACTGTGAAAGGTGATAGCGCGGTCATAAAATAAAATATTGCGCAACAGTGTCGCAGCGTTGAGTAATACGGAATATTGATGTTCAATGAAATTGAAACAAATTATTTCAACATTATTCAATGTAAATATTCTGAAACTCTCACGAAAATAGAAGTTGAGACCAGTTTAATCACGGTTGAGCCATTCACAAGATGACGATGCAATTAATTTTATAATATAAATATCTCGTAAAATGTTAGATAATCATGATCTGCTGTTTTTTGTACCTAAAAATGAAGTATCTAGTTTTACTAATGTGGGTACATATATGTATATTTCTCTAAAAGTTTACTGTATATAGATATTCCGGGATTTCTTACAGATTCCTTGAAATCGGTCTGGTTCAAATCCCGGACGATCCCGCGACGATTCCCCTCTCTAACTTTACCGTACTTTTATTTAGAGAGTATAATGGGGTAAATTGTTATTTTCATACAAGTTCGAACAAGTAAGCCTTCGAAATTGTATAGATCGGGAGACATTGTTGAGCTTTTGGTGAGCTTCACTTCTAAAACAGTCACGACATGTGACCGCCGGAGCACGTGGCGCGGAATTTTGTTTGTCAACTTCTCCCGCTCAATTTTTTTACTTTCACAACATTATTACCTAAAACTTCTCGAATTTTACTTTCATTTCGTAAAAAAGAAAAACAATAAAAACAAACTTTTCCATGGAGGAAGCAATACAAGTAAAGCATATTCCATAGTTATATGTTTACAGCGAAAACCAAACCAATGCTTGACCCAGTTCGGGGGTGTTGAAATTTTTAACATTATACGCTATTCATTTAACATGGCTCCATAAACCCACACACACAAAAGGATCAACTACAAAACCATTTCTCCAACGCTTTACATAGAAACAGCGTTATAGTTACTATAGGTTTCCTGTAGGTACAATAGCCTAAGATTTGCATTAGATTTACATTTTTTTTATTTAGTTCGACTGCTATCCCACCTGATGGAAAGCGAGATGCAGCCTATGACGTAGGACGCTTGCCTAGAAAGTGCTTATTCACTCTTGTCTCGAATAAGTCCAGATCCACTTTTATAGATAATTTTACAGTCTGACTCAACAAGTACTCTTGTTCAGTACCTAAATATTTATCGTGGAGCGGAATTCAGTCAGATCTACGGACCATAGGACACCAGATGAACTCACTGTCTTTATTTCGGACATAATACACAGCAGGAAAAACATTTTTACATTGGATTTCCTTATCACATTATACGCAATGGTCCCAGTTATCGCTCTTTTTGTACCAATGTATTTTAAATTTATTACTATTAGTACTATCTCACGACACATTATTGTGGGTTTTGTTTTCCTCCTAATAATTATAAATTTAATTCGTGTGGAAACTTCAGGTTTTTAGTTCTATCTTAGCGGGTTAGGTTAACTGGGATGTGCTTATACATACGGGTATACAAACAAACATAATTACATATATCCCCGTCTGGGCTATTATTGGATTGTACTAATATGAAATTGATAATACATAGTAGATCGGAATTTGTATTTCTACCCTGTGTATGGCAACCTGTCTACGCCTCTGCGTATCTTGTCAGAGAAATAGAGAGGTGATGTTCTGTTACAGATAAAATTTCTGTAAATGACCTAGCAAAATATACTGAGCTGGATAACTACTATCTACTGTCACGATCATTTTTATATTTTGTAATTCATGATATAGGGGATAGAACGTCTGTATAGGATACAACGGGGTAAGAAAATTATGAATTGATAACATAATAATATCATAATGTAAAATACACAGGCGAACCGCAGGACGGAAGGTTAAAGAAAACGAATTAATAAAACGAATAGCTTCAGCCGGTTCTCCTCAATAAACACTGTAGTAGCTACGAAACTAGATGGCGCGGTTACGTAACGCGACCTTGCGTTGCGCAACGAGTCACGTGCGCGGGCGCACATGGCCTGCGCACGCGATTCAAGCAATCAGAGGACCCAAGTGGAACACCCCGAACATTATAGACAACGTTATTAAAAGTTTCCACACTATTTTTTTCTGCTGCTTAAAAGTAGGTACTACCCTCTACATATTTTCTACTACACTCCCCTGCCGCTTTGTGGTTTCATTTCTTCCTAATAGATATATGAATGATGAATATACCAGTTGTCTGTCTCATGTATGGGTGTTTATTTGTTCGTGTGTCCGTCAAGGGGAATCCTAGTGTAGGAGCTAGGAATGAAATACGTCATACGTTATTATGTTCCGGTTCAAAGCGGTTTAAAACGTGTCCAACAGCGGAAAGGTGAATATATTAACAATGGTGAATATGATGATGATCATGATGATGATTATATAGAATCATTTTATAATCGCACTTATTACCGCATCCCTACTAGAGATTTTACTAAAAAAATATTTATTTATTTATTCTTTATTTACACCTTACAAAATAGTGAAGGAATAAAAAGGCGGACTTAATGCTAATAGCTTTCTCTCCCAGTCAACCTTTGGGCAGTGGGAAATGCGTGAAGGCGATTTCAAAAGAATGGAGAAAAGTAAATAAATAGAATAGAACAAATCTAAGAATTCCAGTAATATAACTACTTAAAAACATAATATAGAATAGATAAAAATATATATAAAAACATATACAAATATAAATAGATACGTATATAAGTATAAATAGATACATATATAAATATAAATAGACACATACAATATATATGTTATATATAATTAAACATATACATGAAATACTAGATAAAAATGATGGTTATTCTTCAGCAGCTATGTCGATACCAAACTCAAATAATGAGTAAGAACTCCTTTAAATGAAGATTTGCTGGAGGGCCGTGTTAGGCACTAAGTTAAAAGAATACAATTACACTCCTCCAGGGAATTGAAGCCGAGACCTTTAGATCGATATCCGTGTGTGCGACTACTCGAACAAGAAGACAGTCAACTAGGTATAACAGCATTGAATAGACAAACGGAAGCTTCGGTGGTCGAAGTATTGACGATTGATATTATAAAAGCATATTTCATGACATACACGTGTATTGTTTACTGAAAATATTGAATTGACCCACCCGGCACAGCGTAGGTAATATAGTATAGCTGTGCGGGAAGGTTGGAATTTTCCATGCACATTGAAAATATTTATAGAGAAAACGTGTAACGTAACCAACAGTTCGTTATCCGATTTAACGTTCATGTGTTGTTTCCGTATATATTTATTCCTGAAGATTCAGGCGTATAAAATCACATCGTCTTTTATTATTCTATGTTCTACGTAACGTAACATCACGCCCGTAATCCCCGAAAAGGACGCCAGAGGACAGTAGTACACTCCCACGTTTCATCAGTTACGAGTACGTTTACGTCCCGCTATGGAATAGGTGGTGAGCCTATAGCCATACACCAGACACATATCCAGACTCCGAGTAAACAAATAAATATTAACTTACATGAAGTTTTTTCCAAGAATTCGATAGATAAACAGCACAAACATGTGGCCAAATATTTTTGGATCAAAACATATGAACGTCGCAACGTATATTGCGTCGCACTTGCTGCGCGTTTATATTATAAATAGCCCGTATTACGATGGCATAAAGCCGAAAAGGAAATGATTTTCCTTTGTTTTGAAAATATGTTACTTACAATATAAACGGTGAGACATTCATGTTTTATCATTGCGTTTATCATTTAGTCATAATATGTCGCAATATTGATGGCACGTTAGGTATTCTACCAAGAATAATATACGAGCATTAACAATTGAAAGCTAGACGTATTACGTAGTCCAATACTCCATTATGTACTCTAGTCTAGTCGTACGCACTTTGCCAAGCCGCATTTACTCGGAACCCTGTTCAACAATGCCACGTTTTTATAAGTATTTATAAATTCATTAACAACTACCCTCAATCAATCTGAACCCTCAATGAATCTTACCAACAAGACATGAATAATAGAAAGAAACTTTTTATCACGGCCTCGTTGGTCGTGTTGGTTGCAAGTGCGACTGTCGATCGGGAAGTCCTGGGTTCAATTCCTGGGTCGGGCACTACTAAATTTTTCTAATTTAGATTTTCTAATAGTGGCTCGGAATGTGGATATGTGCCCGGTGTATGTCAATAGTCTCACCACCTTTTCCACGGTGGGACGTAAACGTAACTGTGGATACGTGGGAGTATTCTACATTCCTCTACCTACATCTTCGAGGATTACAGGCGTGACGTTACGTCTGTGCGATAATGAATTAATTTTGAATCAACTTTGCCTGGACACTTTCTTATCTTATTATTTTGTTTCAATGGAAATCTTATTTATTTTGTTTCAATTCGAGTGAATTTCTTTGAAATAGCGTATCATTAACAGATACAGACAAATACTATTTGATCGCATACGGATTTGTTTTGCGTATCTGAATAAACTCACAATATTACTTCAGATTTTGTAAATAATTCAAATATCGACAATACAGATACAATAATTCAAATATAATTCATTGATATTACAATAATCTGACGTTATAACAGATTTCAAAAAAGTCATAGTTAATGAAAATAAATTAAATAAAAAAAAACATAAATTTCGTAACATTCCTAGCATTTCCGTAAGCCCTAATAATGCAAAATGGCGTTACGTTTAATATGTGCACAGTCACAGCTAATTTTATTGGTGTTTATATCTGCGACGTTTTCGCTGTATGTTGTTGTGTTATCGCTAATTTATCAGAATTTCAGAACATCCTGCTTAGTAAACAAAGTAAAATTTCCCAATAACAGTATTACGAAATTCACACGTTATCGGTTACACTCGCGATAACGTGTCGGCGAACTTAGTCACCGTTTATTTAAAGGCAGATTGAATACAGTGCGCGTTGACATTACAAGAGCGCATGATTAAAGCGTGCCTTTGGACCAACATATCTTTGTCACATTTAAAAATGAGCTCAAGTTGCAAAGTCCTTTGTTACGCCGAACAATCGCTCACCCAACATCCTGTAGATTCGCTTCTAGATTCATTAAGACACATTACACACACAGAGACATCATAAGCGAATGAAAATTATTGCCGTTGTAAGTCTTAAATCGCAACATCACCCCTGTAATCCCCAAAGAGGTAGACAGAGGAGTGTAGAACACTACCATGTTTCACCTGTTACGTTTACGTCCCACTATGAAATATGTGGTGAACCTATTACCATACACCGGACACAATTCCAGACTCCGAGCTCCGAAAAATTCAGTAGTGCCTGACCCGGAAATTGGACCCAGGACCTCCCGATCTGCAGTCATGCTTGCGACCAACACCACCAACGAGGTAGGCAGTGAAATCGCTACCAATGTCCCGATAACCTGTCATCATCACCACCATCAGACAATTGGAGTCCACCGCTGGACATACGGCTCCTTTGAGGGTTTATGGACACGATGGACACGATGATAGGTATTTTGACTGGCCCGTCGTTGGTGCAGTGGTTAGGAAACCTGACTGTTGCGCCGGGGGTCGTGGGTTCGATTCGATATTCTGGAAAATATTTGTGTGATGAGCGTGATGTGACGAGCGAGCGTGTTTGTGTGATGGTCGAATAATGCGCGTTGGCGCGCGCGCGACCACATGTATGCATCGAGGTAGTATGCCCACCAAGTATGCCATTTTTCGATATATTTTTTTTAGCGATTTTTTTCGACTCTAACACGTGGCACGTACTTGACTGCTGATTTGATTTAATTTTTTTTTTGTAAAAAGAAGAAAATTTTATTGTAGAGATTGTTT
>DWDV01001362.1:0-13438 GCA_018245615.1 Mimoniades ocyalus | reverse complement strand
CTCTACCCCTGAGGACTAAGTTGGAATGCCTCGAAAAAGTATGTCTCCCTTACCACACCCTTCAAACCAGAACACAGTAGCTCTTAACACTGCTGTTATAAGGCAGAAAAAAATTAAAATATTAAAAAATGTTTCGTAATAATCAATACATATTACATTTTTGTCGTTTTTGACTGTCACGTTGGTCATGTTGGTTGCAAGCGCCACTGCCGACCGGGAGGTCCTGGGTTCAAATCCCGGAGCTATTACTATCGGATTTTTCTATATCAAATATTATGTGTTTCTATCTTAATGCATTTACATACATTTTAACATTCTGATATAATATAAAGTCGTGAAGTCACTAATTATTATAAAAAGATACAATGTGTAAATATCGCAAACGTCATAAAATATTTATAGATATTGAAAGCTAAAAATTTCTTTTCATTTTAATAGTATTAATTATTCATAGTAATTAAACTTAAATAGTTATATTATTACGTTAATTAATTGATTATACCGGATTCTTAGTCACATATACAAATTTATGTGGTCATAGCTAATAAGTATGAAAAGAAAAAAACTGCAAAATGAAATGTCATTATGTAAATGGAACCTTTCAAATGAAGCAGGCGATCTGCGGAATAAAATCAAAATGTCGTAATTAATCAGCAATAATGTATTAATTTAAGTCAACCTTTCGCAAACAGTACGACTTGGTCTCTACATCGAGTGTCACTGAGACGGTCTGTACACGAACAGGGTTGTCACACTTTTATATCTTTGTTCAAACTAATCAACGATTGTGACTCTAAATATCTTGCTGAAATAATTAAGTACATTCCCATGTTACTTACAAGTTCTCACGAGTTTCCACCTGAATAATTCTCAAGAGTTCCTCATTTTGTTTTTTTTGGGTGTGATTTAAAGAACGGTCCTAACAAGGCTGTTTCCTTCCTTAGAGTACAATCTATGAAAACGTATTTCAAAGAGTCAGATATTGGTCAGAAGTGGGCTGAGTTATTTTAATATACTGTAACAAAGAATGCCAGTTTAGAGAATTCACTTAAAGAAAACACTAGTTATATAGACCGGCTCGTCAAACAAAGCATGGCCTTCAAGCCACTGGAAGGCAGTCCAGCTTCCGCGTGCCAAAATCAGTTGTTCCGTATATAAAACTGGGTGTTCCCAAAACGTACAGGTACATAAGAAACAGGAAAATGTAACAAGGCAAGTTCGAAAATACATAGCATCAAAGAGATTTATTTTATTTTATTTATATAACATATAAAGTGACCATTTGACATGGCCGTGATGACAAAAGAAAATTATATTATGAAAAGCAAAGCAAAGATATAGACGTGAAGAGAGACTCCTGAACTGGGACTCGAAAACAAAAGGAAATATATTATAACTGCGTGAACCATGAAATAAAAGAGATTGACGTAAATGAGGAGTTTACTTACTTGGAAAGATTTATAAGGTCTAACGTATTATACTTTCGAGTCACTCGAAAGCAAGAAAAACAATTCTGGCCGATTTAGCATAAACTAATATTTTGGTTAGTCTGTTCTTATCAGACAGTATAAGATGTAATACCGATTCTATATTTCACTTACCATTATAGGAAATCGGAGTGCAAAAAAAATAACGTCCTATGGCTCTCTTTCAATATGTAGAATTTTTTAAATATCAACGTGACAACCCTACGCACTACGTAGCCAGAACTGGGGCAAGTGCAGCACAGGACTAGTATGACAAGTGGTTGGAGCACTTCAAACGCAATCTGAATCAAATTACGAATACTCATATATGTATAACGTAGAATATTATTATATATAATAATATTATTAAATATCACGCCAGATCCCTCACGAGGTAGCCAGATAGCACCAAGGGCCAACTATCTCTATCGTGCATGTTAGACCTAGGCTGTATTATCAGCTTCTGGGACTGAGGGGAAATTTGGGCCCTAAAGTGTAGGTCGCCTTCACAGTGTCAAATTGTTGAAAAGATCTACATTTCTCAATCGAATTGTATGCGGAAGAGACAAATGACTCACACGAGTCGAACACCTGACAAATATTGATACATTATGAGCGTCAGTTCCTGATTATGTATACTTAAAATAGAGCTTCTTCCAAGAAATTTCCAGCACGCCATGGATTCGTTTTAAAAATATGTCAAATTAATTTGAAAAAAGAACGCAGTAATTTTTTTTTTTCAAATATGAATTTAAAATTAGTGAACAAATGTCAACTAACAGAACGCTAAAAAGCTCAAACTAAGTTCCCAAGCTCCATAACAACCTTGGTCTTAATCTTATGATAGCGATGAAAAATGAACATTCACACAATAAGCCGCCACCAGTTTCCCTTGTAACAATCTAGAACGAATAATTGTGCGGTATAACAAACGCTGCCTGTTATATAAAACCTTGAGATCAAAATACAGACAACACCAGGCTACGTTGGTTGAAATTTAAGATCATTTATAAGATCTTACCTATACCTGTAGAGACTGTAGACATTATCGCATAGTTTTATGTTTTAATAACATACATATCATTATCTCTGTATTATTTTCTGGATATGATACTTCACATGCAATATGTCTTAAGAACTTAATCAAACAACAAACACACAAACTTACGAAGCATTTACAATTTTACAAGCAATTGCAATGCTGATCGCAATGCATGTAAAGTTCCATGTATGAATTTCCATTGTTGGATATAATCAAAACTACATGTAAAATTTCATTGTTAGCCTAAACTATTAACAAACAACCGCATCTGTCTCTCGGGCTGTTCAGTACTATAACTTTTAAGTATTGTGGTAGACATATTAAAATCGCGGCACATAGCCTACTCGTATATTTCAATAACTCAAATATTCCAACTTTTTAAATCGAATAAAATTATTAATGAAATATACAATAGAATATACAATAGATTTTATTAATTTAGGGAAGTAAAATAAAATTCACTTACATATGTATATTACACTAATTAACGATATAAATTCCATAGGTCAAATGGAAGCCAAATAAGTTTTATCTAGGTAAAATAAATTATAATTAACGTCAAATTTCATGAGTTGCTTAATAAATTGTAATTAATACAGAAGGCAGCTTAAAAGTGGTTTTTCAACACTATGTAATAATAGTTTTGATATTACTAAATGTTGTGAAGTTCTTTCGTGACTTAAAACCAGGTTTCAGAAAGAGCTGACTTATGACCTGGTAGTTATAATACGTCGAGCTCTTAAACAGACTAATTGTTTCTCGTTAGTGTTACGCTCGTACTTCCTATTGCACATAAATTTATTAAAACTTGCCGTTCACAGTTTACGATACATTATAAAGCTTTTCGAATTAACTTATACGTATACATATATCGCAAATTATTTTTTTTTTCTATTATTCATTATATTGTTACAAAGTATTCGTATTTTCAAATTTTTATCTTTCTAATGGTTAATTAATATATTCATAATTATTACATACATTTCAATGAATTGTTAAACTATTTGGTATTTTATTTAACTCTATGAATGAACGTTGCCTAATGTGAATGATACTAATGATTTTGATGTTGTACAGATTTTAGACTGACAACTGACAGAGGTCCTAGATAACCACATTCACCTGTCTAGTGCTTAGTAATCTACTTTTATTAAATAACTTGATTGTTCAAATACATATAAGGTTTTTAAAATGGTGAGAAGTCGTCGAAATCCTGTAAGTTATCAATTTTCGTGAATTTATTACATCATACAAATTACATTAAAACATTTTAATTAGCCGACTAATCACCACTGTTCTAGTAAATATAAACTAATGTGACGTAGTGTATAATACAAATATTTTTTTAAAAGTCAACTTACCTACATAATTGATTTCTAAGACTTTAGGAATCGTGTTTTCATAATTATTATTCTCATACAGTGCATTACCTGAAACAAAATAAAATAAATTAAACAAAAAGTCTTGTTAAAAATCAAAACAAAGCGTATATTTATAGTTGAATGTTAAGGAAATTTCCTTGTAATTATTTATATACTAGGACAAATTTATAAATTAGGAAAGCCAGAAACCATAAACATGAAAATGTCTTTTGGAACATGCATTATTATTTCTATGGTAATGTTTCAATCACTCATAATTTGTGGCTCATCCGTAGCAATAAACAATGAATGATAAAATTAACACGATTTATGCATTCCACCAGGTTCAAATGTAATCTCAAATATTCAGATTACAGCCTTCCTACAGTAAATAATAGATTGAAATATGGAGATAGGCAAAGTGAAAAAACAAGATGAAGTATGCGTATGAAATAGACGAAAAACGAGTTTCGCATTTACACGAGTTTTTCAGGCCTAGGGCTTCTATAAAATCATACTTTTTCAACCAATCCAGCATTTATAGGTAGGAAAAATACACTTTTATTTTTCTGACACAAAAAATTATTTATTTTCACCGCATTATAAAAAAAAAAATACTACGCAAATATTGTGAAATTTCATAAACATATGGAATATTTAACCACAATACATACTTAACAAATTCAATACAAGACAACAAAAAAAAAATAAGTAACCTCACACAATTTTTTGTTTAACACGCTTTACAGGTACCAAAAACAAACGACCTCAAAATTTAACTGTATAATAATATGTATTATTTAATCGTGGCACAAATCGATTTCACCCTTAATCGATTCGTTCCTCTCGATAAATAATGACTGAGCTGTGACAGTCGGGACAGTGTTTCGTACGACACAGTTACATAAGTGACCAATGGACGAGCTGATAATGTGGAGGCAAGTGCGACAGTTCGACCTCAATTTCGCAAACTGTTTCAATCGATTAATCGGCTAATTATTCGGATTGAATTACGTTACCTACGCCCGAGTGTACGCTGTGCCCAATACAATGTTAACACATTGACACTCACCATAAACGTACCGAAATTAATGAAAGTTAAAATTGCTTAACACCGCATCGAATTAAATTGGCTAATTATTATCAACTATCAACATACATAAAAGGACAAAGTACATGTAACTATTGAAACAAAATGAATATTTAACATAACAAACATATGGGGATTTGTTTATTAGTGTATTGTATTAATTTATTAACTAGACTTACAATTAGCCGACTCAATGTCTACAAAATTCTGTAAAATAGACCCAATTTCTGATTATGTAACTACGAGCAGCTAAGTGAGATATCTAAAAATAAATTAGCCTAAAGAAATCGCAACAATCCTGTTCTGGTCAAGGTCATATTTGGTTTAGTAAGGGTACCACATGAAATTTTTATCTGTTTCATAATACTTCCTATATAGGTTTCAACAGGATGTCATAATATTCATAGTAACATTTTAGTAATTAATTCAAGCGAAAAAAATAACTGATTTATATTTGTGCCTTCCACTCCAGCAGTTTGAGAACCAAATCTTTACACGTATGTGTCCCAAACTACAAAGCTTATTTGCTTCGTAAATACAGTATATAACTTCCTATGTCATCGACGGAAACGGCGCGAAGAGAGCTACATAAATTAGACATCTCCGTAACGTCCTCTAAGACACGTGGAGTCTTCTGAACTGGACTATGGCCTTAACCCTTATCATTCTGAGAAGAGACTATAGGAGAATACTTATAATATCTAATAAATTTTGTATGATAATAAAAGGAGCCGATATAATTTTCGATAGCCTATAAGAGCGATGAAAATGAAAATTATTTTAAGAACAATATAATTGCACACACACACAGACACGCGAACACACACACACAGACACGCAAACACACACACACAGACACGCGAACACACACATACTCGCAAATACTAAATTCTTTGAAAGTTACAATCAGCATTGGAAACCACTTTTACTCGTTTCTGCTTACGCATTCGTAACGGGATATGTTGGAGATGTTTCTAGAATATTCGTATTGAAAGTAACAATTCAATGAATTAAGCTCGACACGATAAGAAAATTATAGCAATAACTAAAACTCTTCGAGGCATTTGTATTTCATTCTAATCACAAAAGCTTGGAATAGGGGAGTGTTAATAAATAATAATAATATCTTAGTACATCTCTACACGCAAGAATTAAGTATGACAGAACAGATATACAATTCGAACCTTAATGCGCGTAGGTGTCGAGGGAAACTAAGACTCAACTATCTTACAATGTCGAACTAGCAACTATCTTTCGAATTAACCATTTTGAATATACCTATCATACTCTAAGCTTTTGCTTAAAATTTATAAACAAACTATAGAAGAAAGCCATCAGGACTGTAAGGGAAGAGATATTTGACTGCATATTCGGCGCTCTGCGTGCCGCGTGCTCGTTCCCCGAGCGTGATGTTAGAATAATTAATAACACTACGCTAACACGTATCAAAAATTATAACGGTATTTGACAAAATTGTTCTTCAATTACGAATACCAAAAGCTTATCTTGAATAGGCCAGATTTAGTACCGTCTTTTTTTGCCAATAGGAACGTGTAAGACTCTTAGGATTACGATCAGTTGGGACCATACTATTAAATAAGAAATAAATGTTCGAGTATTATAGCCGTCATCACGCTACCCTATTAACAGGTGTATGTTTAATATGTTCTCATCTAAACAGTTGTAACATAGTATTTGGAATTGTTTGACATATTTTTATTATCAAATCTTGAATAATTTATACATTTACTTAAGACAAGTGTAAGATGTACTAATCAAAATAGAGCAGCGTAGAAATCAGAATTTTATAGTAAATTCGACGCAAATACTCATTATTAACATTCTACCATGTGTTAGAACTTTACGTAAATACGTAATGTTAAAGGTAATAATTACAGACAAACTGTAAAATGGAAATAAATATACAAAATTGGCGCCAGGCACTGTTCGCGTTGTAGGTTGTACGTGATACGTTGTACACGGTACGTTGTGGAGTTAGGAGCCGAAGTAGTGTTGATACATTGTCGTCTGCGGATATGTGCTAATGTAGTGACGAGTAGGAAGCATTACTGTGGACTTCCTTCATAAATAAAGTTTACAAATCGTAGAACATTGCAGGCAGAATAAATGTTGGAGATAACATAGTGTGTCACTGTGTTGTGAGAAGCACATTAGCGGTCATGATTCATACAATTTGAAAACATCAAGCGGATTTGCTAGCGGCATTGACTAGCCGTAAGCGACTATCGCCTGTAAACACGTGTGTTTATTAGAAATCTTGAAAAAGTTTGCACTTGTCATGCAAATGTATTCAAACGTGTGCACAATGATAAATATTTTTGAACTTGGATCACGGTTGAATACGTTAATTGGAAATCATTTTCACTGCAGAAATTAAAAAACCATGCTACTGTGTACTCGTGTGGTAAATATGAACGGGTAATATATATAACAACATATTTGGACGGGGCACGCGGGGTGTAATACTCACCTACGATTCACCAGTAGTGTCATACGTCACGTCATGGCACACCGGATGAGCCTATTCTACACCAAGCATTGACCCAAACTCCGTGTTAAGAGGAATTTCAAATTGGAAACCCCAGTAATACTTTACTCGACCCGGGGAATAAACCTAAAACCTCTCGATCAACAGTCGCGCTTATTACCACTGGCCTAATGAGGCAGTCCAATACGCATGCGCAAGAAAAGGATACGCAAAATATTTTTTACTGCACACATTGCAACAGGAAAAGTTTAACGAACCGACATTCAACTTTCTGTAAAAAAAGGCAACGGAACAATAAAACCAAACTACAATGTGATAATGAATTTATAACAATACAAGCTGATGATAACAATAATGATGAGATAATGAAACTACATTGACATGTTACAATCCTTAAATATAACCAAGTTCAATCGTTCTGAATAATTCTAGGAATTAGAAGGAAATTTATTATAGTGCTACATAGTCTTGTTAACATACAAAGTTAACCTAGAGATAAGAAGAAAATTGCATTAAATTGACAAGATATTAGAAGATAATAACAAAGAATTTTTAAAAACTAGTTACGTAACATTGGACAGTGATGCCATTATTTTTAACTTCTTATCAGAATTCTTAATCAGTTAAAAGTGGATTACATTCAACTGAAGAGCACGGTGCGTTGTCGTGAGAAAAGAAATTTATCGTCATTAAGACGTTCCCATTGTTGGAAATTGTTCTTCCCTACAAAATTTTACTGAGAAAGCAGCTTTTTTGTTAAAAATATTTTATTATTGGATAAAAAAAAAGTCTCACGTACACATTGCTACGTATATGACGACGAAATTTAAACAATAATGGAATACTATTAAACTATTCAATCTCGCTAATGCTACAAGTACAAAAATAAAATCTTATTAAGATTATAGTTTCATAGCAAGCTATATACCACCCCTGATTTACTTTTATAAGGTCTTTGTTTATTCCTCATTCTTCATCAAGTTTGAATTTGTGCCTGTTATAATTACAATTAATGCTTGTCTTAAGTTAGAATCCAATATTTCCTGATAATGCTCTTTATTCGTAGTAAATATCATAAAACACAATAATTCGATAACATAGTGGCTTGAGTTAGAGCAAAACACCTTTATGCATTAGTAACGAAAACGTGAACGTATTTTTTTGTCCCAGTCGTTCTTATTATAATTTTGTTTTGTGACAATAAATATTACACAGGATTTAATATTGTAATACATAATATGCGAAGAGTGAAACATTTTTGTTTATGACATAATCCGACAGACGTAACCGTCCAAATTAAACCCGTTACCACATTGTTCGTGCATTGCACGGGTTTACTCGTACACTATATGAAATCGAATCGAACTCGCGAAAGTGAACACATTAATACCTTTCCTTGACTATTGCGGTATATAATTGATATTGTAGAGTAACTACATAGTTATCCGCACCATATAACTAAGGTGTACTTCTTCTTCTTCGTCGAGTCGATAGCTAATCGTGAGTGATCAGCCATCGTGGTGAAAGGATTAGTCGCAATACTTAATCAGACATAGTCCCCGCTCGGGGAAGCTCCTTTGATGCACCCTTTCATGCGTTCTTCTAAAGTAGCAACATTGCGTAAGCAGTGAAAACTTAACCAAAATATTGTCAGCTACGCTTTAGACAGGCACGACTTTATGACTAACGTGCTTTCCAGCGATTGTGTCAAATTTATAAAGAAAGACAATATACTAAAACAAAATACGAAAAAATCAATACTACGTATCTATTCCCGATAATTAAACCATAAACTAATCCCTTAATAATCCAAAATAATTATAGGTAATGGTAATCGCATTACATAATCGTTTTCTCTCATATGTGCCGAGACATGACGACGGATCCAAGATGGCGACCACACAATGACGTTTGGCGGGAAGAAGTATTAATAAGGCAATTAATCAAGCTCTTATTTGAGTTATTACATGAGCGGATGTGAAGACACCAAGCTTCCCCGACAATGCATGATTATAAGCTTAATGTCCGCTTTACTTTTGCTTATTTAAGAGCAATGTGAGAATCCACGTTGACGTAACGTTGACAACTTACCTGTTTGGCGACAAACTATTGCAATGTGGATAAGAATAGTTTCATTAACAGTTAGCTGCTATAGTGTTGCGTCATTGTGTTATTACTTGCCTTTAGGCGAATTTGATGTGTTCTATTTGTAGTACAATATCATTATATATGTACTATAATGGTTTGTTATTTGATTTCATTGACAATGTCTAAAGTATTTAAACTCATAATGAAATAAAATAAAGCACCGTATTAAAGGCAAATGAACTGCTATATCATTAAATGACAACTGGATTGTATATTTTGTAATCATTGATTTTGTAAATAAGATTTTCAAATTTATAAACAACTCAACTATTCAAGTCAACTGAATACCTTACCAAATGTAAACACATCGAAATATTTTAACAAATCAGGTTTTATCTTAACAGGTCCGATAATAATCATAATCGCAAAAACAAACACAAAATACTTATATCAATACCAGCATCGCAGTAAGTATATCGTAATAAATGATAATAGCGTAATACGGCGCCAGGGTCGGGAGTTACAAAAGTTATGCAGTTACGTGCAAAACGCACAGCTTGAAGGTTGCCAATCAAACATGATTAGTGATACAAACAACCGCAGCCTTCCTCGCATCCTCAGGTTTCTCTGACAAATGTTTAGAAATCGTTTAATTTGTTGCATTGTAGATTACACTTTAGGCGGTTGTTTGAACACCGTACAATAACAAAAATCGAATGAATTATAATTATATACTTATATCGTTGTTCGTTTATTTTCGTAATCTTTCGTCATCTTATCTTTTAATGCTGTCAACGAAAAAATAAAACTTTCTGCGCGCATTAGTATGTCAATTCGTAATACTAGACAATATTAAATTGACATTAGCGAGAGAAGCTCTATGTAAATATCAAACCACAACTCACTTTCCACTGGATGAGATACGTGAAAGATGAATTGAGAATCAGTATATATGTACGTCTACAAAACAATTTAGAATAATTAGATTAAAGTGATACTAAAATTTATTTTAACTTGTTCCACATTGTACTTGCCTTCGTACCAGTCCTTGTCAAATGCTTGATTACTATTTGCTGACATATTAAGACAAAAGAGTTATCGATTTGTTTAAGAACTGCGAAAATATCCTGATATTAAGAATTGGCGCGGAGGTTCCAGAGATTAAATTCGTTAGAAATCATACATAGAAGAAATCCAAAGTTCTATGAGACAGTCTTATATAAGAGATGAAGCCTTCGATTACTCATGTACGATGTAGTACTCATATATAATGTCAATCATATAATACTTCTTTACAGTTAACTATTTTATTACTATTAAAACTGCATGTGAGGTCTCTTACTGCAGCAATATTACTTCCACCACCCACATTGTCACTTAGCATTAACTAGACTCAATCCGCTTATCTTATCTGCAATATAATGTAATATTCACGTTTATCCATTAAAAATAAAAACAATTTTTATTATACATTAAAGAAGAATTTCAGAGCAGGAGAGAGTTTAAATTATTGACCACGAGAAGGTCAATTTAAATTTTGGTTACCGTCCGCATTATAAAATTAGTAATGAACAAATCCGCGCAAAAACTTCTTGGAAGTTACAAAAAAATAAACGAATATCGGATCGCTGGTACCTCAATAAATATGACGTTATCCGATCGAAATCGAAAGTAAATACGATATGCTAAAGAAACCACTTTCGATGGAACTCATTTACACATTGACTTCGTAGGTCATTGAATCTGACGAAGCACATGTAGCGGTATTAGACGGGTTTGTGTCGAACTGGATTTCTACAATTTGTTTACACGTTTCGGCATTTTATATTCACCAAATATTCGAGACTTATCCGTATCGATACAACGCAACGCGAATTTATAAAGACGATCAAAATAAACCTACTTTAATTGTACGAGTGTCCAGTGATTAGTGGTAGGTTGACAGTTAATCCAGCGGTCGTGGATTTGATTCCCATCTAGAACAAATATCTGTCTGATGAACATAAGCATTTGTTTTATGTCTAGGTGTAAAAAAAGATCTGTACAAGTACATAATAATATGAATATGTATAAGTGTAGTTCATCAGCCGTCAGATTATATTATAACACAGGCTCTGCTTAGTCGGCTATCGCGAGTGTAAATGTTCCAAGATATTATTGTATATTAACTGTATTATTAGTTATTAGAACTGCTTGGAAAAAAAAGTGTAACTTAATATATTATTACGCAAAATTTGTTTCGCTGTTCGTTCTGTGTTTGTTCCATCACTATCTAAAAAACACGAATAAGTCAAGTTCGTTACAAACAGCGATCAGATCAGTTGATATCGAATATAAATTGCAACGTATAATGTTTTCATACATGTTATTAAATAACATAGATTCTTTATCTGTAACACAGAAATATTGTAATATATGCTTGTATTGAGATGTGACTGTTGCATTTCTATTTCTCTAACACCTGATTGTCATACCACAGCATACTACAGACAATATATGATGACTGAAATTATAGTCAGCAGCGGTTCAAGATCCAGGCTGTCACTCCAGAGACCTCGATTTTAAATCCTAACTCATACTTTTTTCTTTAAAAAAAGCTGCATTATAAAGATAAATTTTTACTTGCTATATCGCTAAAGGCAGAATCGCGAAAAGACCTGCCCACGGTCTCAAGTTCTTAATAATTTTCTGTAGGGCGTGAACTTTGCCCATCGACGTTTGACCAGCTTATTTGAGTTCGGATTCAACTCTTCTCATTATATCAGGGGCCCTGTGTCCAGCAGAGAAACGACAAGGTGTTTAGCTATGACGTTAACAAGGCAGACATTTGGATATAGCATTTTGTCGATATTGACCAACTTTAAAACTTGCAATGGCTCAAACATAATTAAACTCCGCAAGAAAATCAATTTCACTAAAGACCTAGAACACTGGCATTTTGTGAGAACAAAAACTAAATAGCTCTACATTAATCTCGGCTGAGCGGGTTTCGTGATATTAAATTTGCAAATCTTAAAGTTTAATTACATTCTGATATTTTTAAGTATGATTTTTTGTTTCGCCTCACAATGCTGTGCATTCTGTAACTTAATGAGACCAAATTAGTGTGTTATAAGCCTGACACTTTTTAAGTTCTATGAGCTGCAAGCGACAGTATGTAGGTCATGGACAGTATGTGCCAAGGGAGAGCACGACTCATCTGTCTTCATCAAATCGGTTGGATTCTGGCTGATGGAGGAGACAAGTCTTTGACAGCGACACGCGTGCACGAGAAGAATACTGTACTCGTATGTAAGAAGCACGTCAGGTCTGTAAGTGTAGAGGTATTCTGTGTTCACTGATCTCTGTCTGTGAGAGGTTTTTCTGACAGTGTAATATTAATTAAATAAATACTCTACCTGGTATCCGAAAGGTAGCCATCCTAAGGGCTAATACGATCACATTGTGACTAACTGAGTCCGTGTCTCTGCGAATCGGTTAAGGTACCGTGATGATGTCTTCACGCCCGTGGATGTAAGCTTCTATTACCTGCCAGTTCCAATAAGTGCCGCCTGAGTGTTGCGACACACTGTATTGCGATATATACAAATATCATTTGAATACATATGCATACCTTTGTATGTAACTTAAAATCATATCCCTTCACCAATGAAATATATTGTTTGCAAGTGCGCGCTTATACTGAATAGAAACTAATTTAACAAAACCGTTTAAAAAAAAAAATATTAAATATTAATTTTAGCATATATAAATAATACACAGATATATAAATATAATACGACTTTTAAAAGTTTAATTACATAATTATTGTTTAGATGTGTAAGTAATTATATTCAATATCGCATAAAGTATAAGACGCCATCTACAGTCCACGATGTTGCA
>DWDV01001361.1:0-13439 GCA_018245615.1 Mimoniades ocyalus | reverse complement strand
GGTGAAACGTGGGAGTGTTCTGCATTCCTCTGCCTACCTCTTCGGGGATTACAGGCGTGAAGTTACGTTTAAGAACTTAATTATTTTTAACCCCGAATTGTATTGCACTGTCCAAGCTTTGTTGTTTAAGCCAAGTTTCGATAAAATCGGTTTAGCAATTTTTAAGTGAGTGCCTGATAGCTAAAGTTAGTTACTTTCATACCTATAATAATAAATGTTTGTAAAGTTCATGTGATAGCTCGGAAATAACGACGGCAAAAAAGCTTATACAAAATAGCTTACTCTAATTATCTTTTTTCATCTTCGCGGCCGTAAAACTAAGTTGACAAACTATCACGAACAACCAGATTATTTCTGCGGCTGCCACCATTGAATAGAGGCTTAACTTATTGCCATAGAAAATCCAAATTCGGACTCCAAGCTTCTAAGTCAGATAAATTCCAATACTACCCGACCCTATGCGATACTACAATACTATGCGAACCCAGCAGCTTCCGATCAGTAGTCGCGCTTTAGACTAATCTACCGACTCTGAATATTCTCACTAACACTGATGAAAATTGGTAGTTTAGATACACTTAAGATAATTTTGAAAACACTTTTAAAAATACGATTAAAAATCTGTTTTTTTTTTGTACATAACCATTCCGTTTTGCATCTTAATATGTACATCATATCGTGTTTTGAAATTTAAATAATAAGCACTCGGTATTTTATAAAGCCTTTGTCAAAAAAGGAAAAATTTAAAATCAGTAAAAAAAAGTTTATCTAACGTTTGTTTTATAGTTATTGATTGTTAGCTCGCTATGTCATGCCATTAAATAAATGTAAACCATTCCATAAACTCTATTACATAGCTATAATCCACATATGTATGTACATACATATATAGGTATATAAACGCTACAAAATGTTACATTTCTTGCGCCTCACGTGGGTATGTTATTTTAAAGCCTAATGCTGTTGTCATAAGGTTCACATTGTCAACAGTTTTTTTTTGTCTCGAATCAAACTAGAGCTAGGTGTACGAAATAATGCTTAACACGTGTAAAACATTTTTATATATTTTGTCTCGCACGGCACTTGAATACTGATGCTCGGCTTGATATGGCATTGAGAGTGCGCAGCGCAGTAAAGGGATTTAGTTGTTTGAGACATATGTTGGTACTATTTGCTTATGTCCGCTCGTCTGTGTAGTGTTGTAGCATCAGTTACTTCAAGGGTTCTGTACGGAGATATTAGAAATAGTAAACTGATAGTTGAAGCAGACAACATTGGGAGTCAAATATACCTAATCGTACTTATGTATATACATACATGACTCGTCTTTTCTAAGTTGTATTTCGTCTTAAATTTTTTCCTTCTTCCTTTTCAAACCATACTTATTATACCATAGTTATTTAGTTTAAATACTTGGAGCTTTGTTGTGGTATATTTTTTTTTGTTAGAATTACGACCATAATACATAAGTACCATAATACGAGTACATCAATTTGACTCGGCGATCGGGAGTGGTGATCGGGACGTCGCTGTGCATTATACTGAATGTAGTTGTTCAAGTAAGAAGTCAATTTGTATGTATCTATATCTAAGTAGTTTAATAAAACGAAGTAATTTCATCAACATTAATTCCCTTTGGCTTAATAGAGGAAGCTATTATAACCTATCCGGTATGGGAAAGCTATGTGGCTACAAAAACATGACGGCGTTCATTGGTTCTAATAGAAGTGAGATTCCTAAGATGCCTGACCTACGGGCTTGTAGGTGGCTATGTGGGGTATGTGTTGGATAATCTCAGTGCACTCTCTGGAGAAACTGTGAAAAGATTGTCTAGATATTGAGAGAAAGAAATGAAAAGACTAAAATAGATTTTCCTCAGAGTAAATATCATTGTGTGAAGGGGTGAATGTGACTTAATAGGGTGAGTAATATAGAGGATAAATGGGGAGTAATAATAATAATGAGTGTTAGGGTAAATGTAAGTTATGCAGCTGGCAATGTTTAAATATGTTATATTTGTAATTAATACATTTTTAGAATCTTTAAATTATAATTTCAATTGTTGGTAATTTTTCAAACGTCTTCAACTGTGGGTTCGATTAATTGAACTAATTTACTGTGCATATCCGGCATTTTCCGAAAATTCCCTGATCTGTACATATTCTTTCGATTTAACACCTGGCACCTGTTAAACTAGGGTTCTCATTTTGTATTAATCACAGTATCGAAGTTAAACGAATACACTTGAATCTTCGTAAATTCTTAATTTGAGCAAAGTCGATGAAACTAAAACCGTAAATGTAACTTCTAAGTTTTCAATAAAATATGACGATATGAATTTTAAATGTAAAAACGTAAGGTTTTAAGAAAACGAGTTTAAGTAATAGTGTTTGAGGGTCCTCTCAGAAGCGCTATGAGATCGGATTAGTTTGAAAGTCGAGCTGACGTTATGAATTTTAATACGGTTCACTGACTTGTGTTACGTTGATGTTTGAAAGCACTTGGTGCGTTTCGATTACGGCTGCGACCGCTACGACCAGCAGATTGATGCTTCGAAGTTTCGCTTTGGGTAATGTATTTTGTATAATATTACAAATAACTATTAATTTAGCTTAAGTTTCGACTATTTTATTAATAGAATGAAGAAAAATATTGAATTGAATTTAATACCTAAAATTTTATTATAATTACAATTACCAGTGAATTAATTTTAATCCTTTGGCTTGCGATCATATTATAACAAACAAAAACATAACATCACGCCTGTAAACCCTGAAGAGGTAGACAGAGATTTTAGTACGCTCCCACATTTCATCAATTACTTTACGTTCCACTGGGGAATCGGTTGTAAGTCTATTGCCATACACCGGGCACATATCCAGATACCGAGCCATTACTAAAAAATCTGAGTTAGAAAAATCCAATAGTGCCCGAGCCGGTATTTCAACCCAGGGCCTCTCAATCGGCAGTCGTTTTTTCAACCAACACGACTAACAAGGAAGTCTAAACAATCAAGATATGCGTTAACAACGCGTAAGGAGAACGTGGCACTTCGATTCACACTCACTAGTATTTGACGCAAAACTCACACGACACGATTTTTCTATATCGTGATCGTATCGTCTTCGTTGGTATATAAAACATTTATTCTTATAACGGTTTCTAGGACTTATGAGTTACACTCGTGGGATGGTAGTTTGAATTTTTATTATTCATAAGTACAATCTCATTGTCGGCTCCACGTGTTTGGCGAAATACATACATATTATACGCTTGCATTTAAAAATACAATTTCATGCAGCTTTTCTAAAAGTTGAAACAAATTTATAAAGCGTTCTCTGTCCAATTTTATTGTGGCTTATTTGTTTTTCCTCAGTTAGGGTTTTTCTCGCTTCTAGATATGGATCTGCTAATGCATGCGTAGATGTTGGATTAATCTACACATATATGTGCATTATTTATGTTAATCCACAGTCTTATTTATTTTCCATCAGACTCTACAACCGCACTGTTTTTAAATTGAATTTTTGTTTCTTCTTAAATTTTAACATTAACTTGATAAAGTTTACGCTTCAATAATCTTTGTTTTGCTAACACTTTACAGTTCACTTAAAAACCTTACTTCATTCATTCGTTTCGTTTCTTTCAGCAGTTGTTACTGTAAACGTTTATCAAAGTTTGCGAACCTAAGTAAAGAACTTAAGTGCGATAAAACACGTAGACTTGTTTGTTACCTAAGTGCCACAACTTAATTGCTGTTTTAATTCTGATGAAACTTTTTATTGACCGAACGAAGTGGTTATTGTGTGAATTACTTTGTGTTGTACTTTTTACTTTGAAATAAAATACTCCAGCGTCAGTTACACTGCACTTAATTTGTTTTCTTATCATATTATTATCACATCGTTGTTATTTTGATTATTTTCGAAATTATCCTTGACAAAGATTTAATTTAATAATAGTAGAAGCACGATAACTTTGGTGAACTTTTGGCAGGGCTTTACTCAACTTTCTAATAATTAAGGGTGGATTTCACGACCGCATGTAATGACGATACTACGGTGTTCTAATTTTATTTTAATTCCTAGCATTTTTATATATTCAATACTCATTTGACTGCCTCGTTCATCGTGTTGTTTGGAAGTTGTAAGTGAGATTGCCAATCGAAGGGTTCTGGGTTGACTCCCGGGTTAGGCACTATGGGATTTTTTTAACTTAGATTTTCTGGTAGGTGGCTTGGAGATTGGATATATGGCAATTAGCTCACCACCTATTCCACAGTGAGACGTAAACGTAACCGGTGAAGCGTGGGAGTGTTCTACACTCTTCTGCGTAACTCTTCGGGGATTATATTTTGTATATAGGGAACGATGAAAGAAAAAGGGTAAACCTTTCATCTTACGATCTGTGGTATTAACTGATTTCTGAGGCATTCTAATGGCATCCTAACACAGGAAAGTTAAAGCTAAGTCCACAAAGAGCTTTTAGTTTCCCTCCATAAGTGTACTCGTATATATGAAAGATATAGCATGATGTCGTGTTCGCTGGTTATAGAAATAAAAAAACGCTTAAATAAAATGCAAAAGGAGATACCGTGAACATTCAATAGAACAGAATCTTTGACTTACACGCCGTATCTATAATTCAGTACATATGTAATTTATACACAGTGGAAATGTATCGGATGCAATAAATGCATTAAACTGTTCAAAGCTCTTTGTATTGTCTAACCGATATTTATGTTCGGCGATTGCAAATCTTTGCTCAATACAGGCCCGAACTCGGTTGACTCGATTTTATATAAAACTACTTTGAGTGTTCCTTGGGAATGAATAGGTAAATAATATATTATTGAGCATTAATAAATAATTGCTTTGTTTCGTATCAAAAGATACCGTTAATATAATTACAGGTGGAAATAAATAATTTACAATATAATACCATGAGAATTATGATACGCATAATGAATGCGCATTTCCTTAATCACAGATATGGTATTCATATTCAACTTAACTGCTGGTTAATAGACAGTAACATTACAGAAGCTCCACGCAAATAAGAAATATACGCTCTGAGATATTTACTTTGGCTTGTGTTTTTCCAACCTAGTAATCAGTACTTAGCGATCTCCCAATGAGCGTTGGAAATACCCAACAAGGAGATGCGTATCGAGATGAGATCTAATAGACTTCGTTGGGGTCCCTTGTTATGTTTCCCGTACGGTTCATGTATTCGCAGTCTAGAATAGCCACTTCAAATTCATATTGTTTTATAACAGAAAAAATATATAATATTGTAGCTGTAGAGTTCGGCCCTGTGCGATATTCAATTTATTAAGTATCATTGTGTTGGATCTTTATGTGTTATTGTGGGCATCGATAGCGTTGTATATGATGGCCGGACCTTTACTTTTATAGATGGCTATTTTAATAAGAATCCTTATCTTTGTTCTTACGTTTTAAGGTCAACTCGACTGGCAAAGAGAAATAAAATAATGGAATACAAGAGGAGACTCGAAGCGAAGGCATCTGTTTTTTTTGTGTTACCGAGTTATGGAGAAAGCGTGCGCTTCGACTGATGTTAAATGCTCGTTTGAGATCTTAGACGCAAATCGAATGTAAGACGAGGGTGGGATAGAAGTATTGGTAGAGAATGTATTTCGTATGTAGAACTAAGATGTTCTTAGTTATAGTTTAAAGTCAGAAATAAGCTGAAATTGTTTTTCGTTTGTGTTGCGTTATATGTTTTATACAATACATAGCAGCGTAAATGTACTTATATCAGATTGGATAAAACGGTGCTGCATCTAAGCTGAAATAACTTAGCCCATGGTCTTGATTATTTAATACGTTTCAGGAATTAGAATACGAAAATAATATATTATACATATTTGAATCATTTTAGTCGTCATAAGTTTTTACAACGATAATACCTATACTATTGTCTATTATGATTCTTATTTTTTGTGTAACGAGAAAACCAACAAAATGAATTTGACAAGATATTCACTCCAAAATTTATTTCATGTACTTATTTTCTTTTAGTCAATATATTATTATTATTAATAGGCATATGACCTCAAGTTACCAATGTGGTATTAATCCTGCGATCATCCGCTCGTGTGGTAATCCGACGCGCCCAAAGCGAAATAACTTTAGCCAGCTGTGGATCGCGTGCGGGAACAGTTAAACGCAGTAGAGACGCGCAGTTCGTGCCTGTGGAATACTGCCTAAGTACGATTTTATAACATTGAAGTGCTAATAGGATATGTAGACCATTTGATTTTATGTCGTCTATGAAAATTAACATCAGATGTGATGTAGGATTGTGTAGGACTGTGAATCTGAGTCTTCTCAGGAGTAAGGCGGAAAGCTATGAGTATTAATAAGCATTTCTCTCCTGATGTTTGTCTTATTGTAATCGAAATACAATAATATCAATATTGGCCAATTGGGTAACTCTTTACACAAAACGTAAAAAAGGTAGGCAGAAGAGTGTAGTACACTCCCACGTTTCACCCGTTACGTTTACGTCCCACTATGGAATAGGTGGTGGGCCTATTGCCATACACCAGCCATATATCCAGATTTCGAGCCACTACTAGAAAATCTAATTGGTCTTAAATTATTAGATAAAACAAAATTCTAATTCGTTCAATTATTAATCTTACCTTTTATTTTATTCAACGATACTAATTTAAAAAGATGAAATAAGTATTTTTAGAAACATTTTTTTCTAAAAGCTGCCGAGAGTAGCGTACGGCATTCGGTTTTGGAAGTTTTCGCTGTCTAGTCATTCTTGATATTATCACACTGTTTCGATATCCCTTGGGATCGTCATGATCTATACAATAAATAATAATTAGTTTATGAGTTAATTTTGAATTTAAATTTGTTTTTCCCGGTATACGAATATCATCTTCACACTGTAAGAAACATTTTTAAGTAATAATGAATTTTCAGAATAATGAATGTTGGTGAGTATTTTGAGGACTGAGTTTTTTGAGAACTGAGTAAGAACAGCACCGGTTTTAGTGAAATGTCACAGTAAAATCTCGAATCTGAATAGGAATTTGCACTTGAACTGTACACCGGGCTCTTACCATCTTCAGCATTTCTATCAAATTCTAAAACATTCAAGACAGATTCAATTGTAACCATTGTCGAATGCTCCCAAGTGTTGTTTGTTTCGGTTTCAGAAAGCACCCATCCTGTATACCGTCAACTAATCCCACGTCCACTATAAATACTGGCGGCGGTCGTTGTTGCTCAACCTGCGATATCGCATTCGATTTACGGGCGCCAGTGAGCTATAGTAACAATAAGTCCGCCATCGATGTTTCAAGTGTGGTCTCGCGTGAATTGCTGTGTCTCTGAATTTTGGACGATTCTACACAGTTTAGCCTCTGTTTGTCTTTATTCTGTAGCGCTGTGCTTTTGTTACCAGTTCGGAAGTTGATAAATTCTGACATGTAGGTATGTACACAATTGTATGTACTTCTGTCTTTGATTGTATTTAACATATCCATATTATTCATATTAACATTTGAGCGGCAAATATTTTTGTGTTTCCGATCGGGAGGTTCTGAGTTCAAATCCTGGGTCGGGCGCTATTAGATTTTTTAAATTAAGACCTTCTAGTAGTCGCTCCGAGTCTGGAAATGTGCCCCGTGTATGACAAGAAGCTCACTATCAAATCCATAGTTGAATGTAAACGTACTCGTAAGTGGTGAAATGCGTTCTACATTCCTCTGCCTACCTCTTACTGGCGTGATGTTTTTTTTAAAGTTAATTACAAGAACCAGAAGCGATATAACAATTAAATAAAATTTAACGTCTCACATCACAATGACATGGTCTTTGAGAACTGGGCATGTAAATCTTGTTTGTTCGTCGCCATTATGACGACACTGTGTTCTCTCAGTCTAAATTACCCACTGTTTTGTTTAAGATATTTTGTTGAAGTTGAAGGCATTTCTATATTTTAAAATTTTGTTTTACTCTCTATCGACCAATTGACGTGACTCGCCTCTAGAAATATCATGTATTTTAATTCTGTGATCTTTATGTGTACGGTTGTAAAGAAATGCAAAGATTATTCAAAAGTTACGTAATTAGGAGAAACATATTTATATGCTCTCTGCCTACGATATAAGGAATCGGACATGATGGCATAATAATAATAATAATATTAAATTTGTTGTGCAGAAAATAAACACTGAACAGGAATTACACATAGTTTGATTGTCCGTTAAATATTAATGTCTCTTTATGAGCCCACCTATATATGTACCACCTACATTCATATTTCAGTTGGCTACAACTACCGAAAATTTGAATTTCGATTTACATTTTCCGCAAATGCATAATTTTAATTACTTCCCAATATATTTGCTACGTCTGGGAGACAAATTACAATTTAAAAAATAAAGTTTAAATAAAAGGCTGAAGTCTCAACTTCTCGGAAGTGTTTCCCGTCTTTGGCGACAAGGATGACGCGGCCACAACTTGGAGACTTTCATATAGTGAATTTATTTCAAGGAAAACTCTCGCCTGAAGTGACAAGGCCTAGTCGTGAAAAGTGGGCTAGAATGAAAACTGGGTTAAACGAGAACTATTTTTGTAAAAAGCCTCTCGGTGTGAACAAAAATAAAATATTTTTGAATTTCATGCCAACCGTAGCTTGACTATGTCGGTCACAATATGATGACGGATTATGTACTATGTATTGTGTCGACTGTTTTGGTTTTTATTCTTTATTATCTGTATTTTTAACTTGTTAAATATGAAATAGCACTAGTTATTTTGTATATATTTTTTTGTTGAATGTTTTTCAGATTCAGATTTGACTTACTCAGCAATGGCCCTAATAGCTGACGTCAAGATATAGAGCAGTATAATATGTTTATATATAGACTGACTCGTGGGCCAAGTGGTTGCAAGTGCACTTGCTAATCGACAGGTCCTGGGTTCGATCCCCGCATTGGGTACTGTTGGATTTTTCTGACTTGTATTTCTAAGAGTGTGCGCAAAAGTGATATTTCAGAAAAAAAAGTAATTAGTCAAATTATATTAAATAATAATATGCTTATTATTGCAGGTGTGATAAGCATCGATGAGTCCCCAAAAGTTCTCAAGTCTTCTATCTCGATCGGCCGTGCAAAACTGATTGCTTACCATGCTAATTCCCGTCCGCCCCAAATGCACAACGCTCAACAAGATTCGAATCTACCAATGGGATCCTAATAACGTGGACAATTCACTGGAAACTGTGACTTATTTAAGATGAATCAGGTTGTCCGACGTAATTTATAGTTTTTGGTCTTGACGTTTTTGACGAAGTCATGTTTAGTGTAGGTATCTGCTTATAATTATAATTTATCTATAATAAAATAAACGCAAGTATTGATTTACAGCCCAACCTGGTACAATGGTATCACTTATATATTACAGAACTAGAAGATGTATTAATGACCACAAAATAATGTCATCAATAGTTATCGAATCACTCGATTCATTCATTTGTTGTTTTCAATGAAACCGTTACAGGTACGTTCAAATATAAAACCGAATTGAGGACTTTTCTAGTATTTCTGAACAAAGAAAGTCTCATGAAAAATTCGTACTCTGCGTTTACCAAGTCTTGATTGAGTGAGCTTGATATATCAAGATCTTTATTATAGTACTTGAAAGCCATATTTTAGAGGTGGTACGATGGATTTTTTAATATGATTTCCTATTAATCTCTCATCTTACGAACATCGTACTTGCCGAAAGTCCCAAGTTGCTCCAATCGGGCTCGTTCATCGAGGGCCGATTAGTTAGGATGCAAATTTGCGCCCCTCCCAAATATACAGCACCGAACAAGATCGAATCTACCAAATTTAGCGAAGTGTAAGATATACTACAATCAAAGCGTCGCTATTCGTAGTATAATTTTATGGAGAATTGTTTTATTCTGTATAGCATCAGCCAAGATTGGATACCGATTTCTATAACGTAGGATACGTTGACTTGTTACCGTAAGCCTCCAAGCCATTCTCCACTTCTGTTCCGGCGCTCATCACGACATGCCATGGCCATCAGTGAACAGACACAAGCTCATGTGAATTATTTGAACCTTAAATTAACTTGACTTCTCTCAACGTACATTTGGCCTGCGAATAGAATTGACAAATTGATCCAATTTAGTCGCAAATGGTTTTGATATGCTAGAAATTGTCAATAATTTCTAGATTAAACTGCTATGACTATAATTTGGCGTGTACTCGTAAGTACTGAAATTAAAACTTTCTTTGCGGATTTTGAAAACTTGATTTCCGTTAACATCTATGAATTACACAATACTAAAATTATTTCCTTTTTTTTTATTACCTTCGGATTTTGGAGACAAATTTTCTGTAAACGTTACTCCCAAGTGTAGCTTTTAACGTTGCACAAGTGGGCTTGTTGAAGCCCAAAAGTCTCGCTCGACCTCTCGTTTTGAGTGCTCGGTCCGTTCGCATTGGATAATTTCTTCAAATCTGATAGCGGTCGACGATTTCGCATCCATTTTGAATTTTGATGTTGCTCCCAGTATCAGATCTGAAGCGGTCGTAATTGAACGAGGTGGAATTTCATGCCCACTTTATATGCTTTCGTATCGGTTTTTGATGGCGAATTATGATGGGAGATTTTTTTACGGGAACTTGACGGTATCGCATCATCGCCTGTTAAAAGGGATTGTAATTATGTTTTTTTTTTATTTCTTTTGTTATATTAATCGCCGAGTTTCGTTCTGACGTCCATAACAGTCGATACGCAGTGCACGCGTGTAGAATTCTTAATATTGAACCTGTGAAAAAACATTAATTTTTGCTAGTAACTTAAGTGAAGTAAGATTGTACTGTTTGTATCAAAGAAAATGATTAGGCTTTACGTAACTCGTACTTAATATTAAGCTAAAGTTAATAATAACACTTCGTCTATGAAATCTATTATTACAATATTATGCATTATGTTGTCATCTAGCTTCTGACAACTCCTTAAAGAGTAATTAACAAAATACCTTCTAGTCTTACATCAATTTAGACGGTGCTCTTGGATATCTATGCTAATTAAAAAGTAAAATGAATAGAATTTGTAATATTGTAATGTTCTTTTTACCTTCACGCCTGTATTCCCCAAGAGGTAGGCAAAAAAGTGTAGTAAATTGTCAAGATTAATCTGTTTTGTTCCACGTCCCACCGTGGAATAGGGGGTCAGGCTATTGGCATATAACGGTACTGTAATGTAATTCTTTATTAAGCAATAAAATATGGTGTATTAAAGGTATTTAAATTGGAAGGAATTGTAATTAGAAAGTTATTAAAATAGGGCTTAGGTTCATTGGTGTAATATAATTTTTTTACATTTATTAATAACTGATCAAACAGAATTTAAAAAACTTAACAATCAATAAAAAATCAGTAGGAAATACTATAGCAAAACTTTCTTCCAATAAAACGGTTATGTAGTAACATTAAGTTCAATTTTTTTTTAAGTTGAAAAATAATTCCGTCCTTATTGTTACTAGTTCCGCTTCCAGCGACCCATAAGGAGACTTAATAAAATCAGTATTGTGTTATTTAATTATAAATCATCAGATCATATTGATTAATAACTAAATTTACTTAATAATAAATTTAGATTAATATTTCAAGTAGAAATAACAAGTAATAATTATTCGTAGTAATTTGGCCATTCAAATAGTGTGACAATCAAATCTTAAGAGTAAATACTTATAAATATAAATAATATTAAAGATAATTGATAGTAATAATTTAGTTGACCGTTTGTATTTAAATTATAATGTAATTTAAGTTAAATTGTGATTTGTATCCAAAAGTATAAATACGGATGTCGGCCATTGTTGCGATTAGTAAAGGAATTGCTGTCCAAGCGAACACTTATTTTTCCCATCTCCGACTACGCCGTTACAATATAGATTTGCATCATTTTGCTATGAATATATTACTAAGTCACCGTAACTGATGTAACGTGAGAGTGTACTACACTTCTCTGCCTACCTCTTCAGGGATTATAGGCTTGATGTTACATGATTACTGCAAAGCCAAATAGCATGTTATCAACAAAGACTCATTGTAGTTATGATATGATTTTTTTTTATTTTTACCCATAATATGTAGAATAGTTTTACTTTCTATTCCATTATAGGTACATCGGGGATGAAAATTGCAAAAAAAAATATTTTACTGAGAATATTAGATATTTACTTTATACACTAATATTTCCCAATACCAGTGACATAGAACAAGACTTGAATTTCTGCGGTTACAAGTTTCCATAATAACGATCTCTTCCGCTTAGCGAGCCGTTCAAGCAAATGTCTTTCCGATGCTGGCTGTATGTAATACCACGCCTCTGATCTTGTTTTTATATGTCCAAGATTACATCTCAAGTCATCTTGAAAGATAATTACTCCATTCGAATTGCAATGATCAAGTCATAAAAAACTAAAAACGATTATGTCTGCGGGGATATTTTTGTCAGAGCCACTTTTGTTCTTGTGCCGAAGTATATATTTTCGTTCAAGAGTATGTCGATTGGTACTCTCAACTTACTATTTCTCAAAAGGATATTCGCCTACGGATTTCGTCGCAACGAATTTGGGCGCGTAGCGAAATTCTAAGAGTAGCATCTCTCTATTATTTAGACAAACTTAAGGTTATTTAGACATTTGTTAAGCATGTATTCCTAAAATATTTTTGAACACCAACATCTTTTGAAACCATCGCTTTAAAAATATGTTAACCACTGAACATTTAGGGTCAGTGTCTCAGGTAAAAGATTTTAAGAGTTTTCTTAACTAGTGGCGCGCTTAAAAGCCTATGACGTAGTAAACATGGGATGATGGCGTAGTGTAATCTCCACGCTACCCCCTATTATGGGGTACATGGGGTACATGGGAATGGACGGTAATACTTATATACTTTTATTTCATGCACAGGAAATTCTTTTATACTCGTACAATTGTTAAAAAATATTGTCATTTTATGCGTACGTACGTATAATACCGGTATATGTCGTATAACTCAATTGAACATCAACATAGTTCTAGACTTAAATTACTTTAACTTTCAAAGAAAGCTGAGGTCTATAGGGATTATGGAACACTGAGCCGCAAAACTTTGTAATGCACGTGACACACGGATCGTTCGTGTGAACAACAATATAAAAAATTGTATGGAAAGATTAATGATAAAATAAATTCAAAACTTACGTGAATTGGAAATTATAATGAGAGTACGAGTAGTCCGTGTTTGTAAGGTTTTTTAAATATTACTAATGACATAGGCTCCCCACCTATTTCACAGTAGGACGTAAATGTAACTGGTGAATTTTGGTAGTGTACTACATTTCTACCTTTTCGGGGATTATAGGCGTGATGTTACGTATTAC